>JAVJIF010003744.1:0-154047 GCA_038442645.1 Agave tequilana
TCGTATTTTTATACCATATGTGTGAAATTTTAGGTATTAGCTGAAGCTCCGACCCAAACACAGTAAGGGTCCTATTAGTCGACTATGTCCATTCCTATAGTCGATTAATACCTTATTAGTCGACTATTATTGAAGCTATAGTCGACCAAAGTTGATCCAAAGTGTTTTTACTCTCTGTTGGCCGTTAGCAGCTTATGTAGTCGACTACCCTAACCTGTATATCGACTACACTATATATTAGTCGACTTACACATCACCTATAGTCGACTAGATAAGAATCAAAAAGGTATGTTGCTCTCTGTTTGTCCTTATGACCAGTTCTAGTCGACTACCCTTTCTGGTGTAGTCGACTACATAGGCTCTAGTCGACTATTAATCACTTTTAGTCGACTAGTCATGGTCAAAAGAATATGTCTACTCTCTGTTTGTTTCCTATAACTGAGGCTAGTCGACTTACAGTATTTAAATAGTCGACTAAGAGGTGTTTTTCCCAACTTATCTACCCATTTTTCCTTCCGTAGTCGACTTAGCCCCATGGCTAGTTGATAACATTGGTGAATTTGCCTAGGTAAGTCGACTTATCTTAGAGTCTGAAAATATCAATTCTTTATAGTTTTTAGCATACAATTTCTAACTTAATCATATTAGCATACATGATCAACATAGAACATAATCGCAGCATGCATACATAATCAACATGAAATATGATGCATATAATCTCAACATGCATACATGATCAACATAGAGCACAATCACAACATGCATATATAATCAACATGAAATATGATGCATATAATCTCAACATACATACATAATCAACATGAAATAGATGCATATAATCTCAACATGCATACATGATCAATATAAAACATAATCTCCCCTTCGATCACCTCCGGTTCAACTCGGTCCCTTCCTCCGATACGTTTACCACGTATTATTCTCCCCTTCGTCACCTCCGTTCAACCCGGTCCCTTCCTCCAATACGTTTACCACGTATTATTCTCCTTCGTCACCTCCGGTTTCAACCCGGTCCCTTCCTCCGATACGTTTATCCACGTATCATAACATGTAAATATCATATCCTTCATGTATACCACATGCAAGGATCCATAAGACAATAATAACATAAAGGATTCACATGATTCCTACTTTACATGATGCCAATATTAAGAAAGACATTAACATGTATAAGTAACCACTTATTAAACTAACAACATGCAAGCCTTTTCAAGATAACCAATATATTATATCATTCTAATATATGTGTAGCCAAACATGTGCATGAAGTCAAGTATGATGTTCATTCATAAGCTATTTCTTTTAAGAGGCATGTGTTAGACTATTATGCATACACAATAACATGTTGATCATGCACCCTTGTAAGCATTCATAAGAAATACAACAACATAACACCACATGATTGTTCATAATGTATACATAAACATATAAACCATTCTCAGCATCATCATTCATTTTCTCGTCCATTTATAACTTAGAAATTTTCTCACTTTATTTCAAGTTTTACTTTACCTACTATATTACTAGGGTTCGAATGTTCTACTCACTCTTTGAAGCGGTTAACTCCTATCAGGCTTGATCTCCCGCTACGATGGAGTCTACAAGGTCATAACAATGTCATAATTAGTCCATAGCTAAAAGAGCACAAGAGGGGTAGGATTCTTAACGTTTTGCTTACCTTCACCATATCACTCCCCCTAACTTGTTGTTCTAGATCACCTTTGTCTTCAAGAAATCCTTTTTATGGTGAGGTTAGATCACCACTTTAGTTCATTCTATTGGGTTTTTGGAGGAGTTAAAACATGAAAATGGAGCCTTTTTCTTGTATATGGAAGTAAGGGGAGTTTGTGGGGAATGAGAGGAGAAGGAGTGTGTTTGTGAAGAAGTAATGGGGGAAAAAGAGAGGGCTGCTGCTGCTTTTTGCTGCTGCTGCAGCAAAGGGGAGAGAGAGAGAAGTTTTGTGGAGTTAGGATGAAGAGAGAGAGAGAGAGAGAGAGAGAGAGAGAGAGAGTATTGCCAAATAAGATTATTCTCTTCATCCCCCTCCTATTTATAGCCCAATCTCTTCTATAAAACATGACAAGTGTCCTCCATAACCCCATCACTCTACTCCTATACCTTACCCTATAAGTAAGGCTCCATACCTCCCCCTCCATGAGGTACTAGTACCCACAAGCATGGTGAGGGGTATGGTGGCAAAGTCAACAAGCATGAGGTTGTATTCATTTCTTATACATACATACATATGTGTATACATACCAATAGGCATAGTATAATGTGTAGTATCTAGCATGAATACTTACTCCCCCATCACCTCCCTAAAGCATTAAATGTTAGGAAAAAGGTGCTTATTAAGACAAGTGCTACACATCACATTATATTTCATTATCTTTTATAACAAAGTAAGGTTTCACAGTCCTGATTCATCGACAAGCATACAACACCAATAGTATTCAATAACTAACTTTCCTACTACGTATCATACATACAGTCTCATACCCTATCTTCGTATCTATCGGCTCCACCCGACCCTTCTTTTATATCAAAATACACAATTTCATACCCCATCTTCGTAGCCACTAGCTCCCGCTTGACCCTTTCCTTCATCTCAAAATACATATACACATCAATCATCAAGATAACACACGCATTGTCGATTACGCACTGATATACTTTTTCAATCACCAATCATATCGTCGATATATCACAAACAATCAAGTTCGTGCAAATTTTCAGTGCCTACACGTATGAAAACATACATATCGTCCTCATCTATATCAATCATTCAACATCATATCAAACAGGTTATTTACTCAATACTCATTCTTTGGTCATATGATTAGTTCTTGCACTAAACTAGATTAGATCCCATTTCACGCCTTGAAACCTACTTACAATTTTCGCTCATCTTATCACTTATATCATGTACTACTTGATAATATTAACCATCATTATATTAGCCATTATAATTAAAAACTCATTCATGATTATGAGATGAGTTCTACTTGGCTATATCATGATATTATGGTATCAGTGTCTTCTTTCGATTTGACTTCATCTAAATAATGAATTTTTTGATTAATATCAATATTGAGTTGAAGATATAGTTCACAAGAACAGATGAGGTCTTCCGATCTCTAGATTTGTGGACCTTTATCATTCTATAATATTTACTCAAAATGTTCAGTTCAATTAGAGATTTTTGATATCATGATCATTCATTTGATTAGCAATTGATGACTAGTTACTTGTAATCATTTCATTTTTGATCTTATTTCTCAATTCCATAGTCATCGTAATATAATTTTTGATTCCCGACTACTGATTTCACCACAAATTACTACTTAACTAATTATTATCTAAAGGTTATATTAATTAGCTAACTTCCTCACTTAAATTACCAATTCTCCATTTCATCGCCAATTTGGCATCGATGATATGCTGGAGGAATATCCGTGAGCATTTTAACAATTTACTGATAAACTATGAAGTGCCCAAAATGAAATAAAGTTCTGATTAACTATGGTATCCTGAAGTGAAGTGATCAATCCTCCGAATTTAATTTGTGATGAACCTTGACCATTAGGATTATTGATACTTCAGTTAAGTCGTTTACTTGTGAAAAACACCTAGAGGGGGGGTGAATAGGTGTAAGTGCTAATCTAGTACTAAATGCAAAACTAAGTGCGCTAAATGCGGAAGCTAATGCAAATCTTGCATAAACTTAATACAACACAACAAGTGTAGCCGAATTCCCCGTGAAGGGCTCTGGACTAACTCCTCTTGATTCTCCTTGAATGGGTTGAGGTGCTATATGAAGCTCTTGTTGGTTAAGTATAAGTTAGGCACACACACAAGCAAGCCAAACAAATACAAGATATAGCAATATGAAATATTCAAGGCAATACAAGCAAATAGATATGATATGGCAATATGAATTATGCTCAACACAAGCAATATATATATGAATGAGGTATGATGCTTTGCACAAGTAAATGAGAGAGAGTTGAGAGATATTGGATCAAACGCAAACACACTGATATGTTTCGAGGTTCGAGCACCCTTGCTCTACATCCCCGCCTACACCACCGTGTAGGATTTCCAATCCACTATACCGTCCACCGAGGACTCCCACCGAGGGAACCTTCACCGAGAAGGATTTGTACAACAATTGAGTACCGAACTCCTCTCTCAAACAAACACCTCCTCACACAAGTGGGGTAGGCCCTTAACCAAACAATCACAACAACCAACACCTCTACCGAAGAGGGTTTACAACCAAACTCCACCTCTCACTAGAGGGAGCAAACCAACACCCAATTACACAACCTCAACCTCTACCAAAGAGGGAGCAACCAAGAAATCAAGGGTTTACAATAGGTGGTATCTTTCAACCACAAACCTCTTTCCTTTTTCTTTTTTCACAAAACAAAATCCTAAATAGATTAGGATAGAAGATAGCTCAAGTGTGAAAAACTAGGTGTTTGGAAAACAAGCAACAAAGAAAAACACTTGGAAAATTCTTGCAAAAGATATAGAATGAAAACCAAGACAAATCTCCCAAAATCCTCTTTTCTTTGATTTTTCCAAAAACCTAAAACAATAAAGATTGAAAGATTAAAGCCCCAAATACTTTTGAAAACTCTTTAAAAACACTTAAGAAGGTCTGGAATTTTGCTCTTAAAACTTCTACAAAAACTATGAAGAGATGGGGTATATATAGCCCCAATACAAAACTAGCCGTTAGAGCTGAGCTGGCAGCTCTGACAGGCAGCGGTCGACCGGCCCCGGTCGACCGCCAACGGTCTAAAATATGACCGTTGGGCAACCACGGTCGACCGGCCCGGTCGACCCAAACAAACAGAGAGCTCTGCTCTCAGCCCGGTCGACCCGGACGGTCGACCGTCCCAGCGACTCCAAACGTGCACAGATTTGTGCACGTCGGTCGACCCAGCCGGTCGACCGACTCCAGACTTAGTCGACTAGTTTGGTCGACTAGTCGACTTGGCTGAAGCCAAAACAGAAAATCTGATAAAAACATATTTTTCTAAAATCTTTTTAACACTTCTAAAAATCCACAAAAAAGGTTTATTATTTTATATGAAAACACAAACTTGTGATAAAATTTCAAGACATATTTAATTATATCAATTCATTTTTGAGTCTTGCAAATTTTATCAAAAACAAAACTTGTATTTTTATCAAACTTGATTTTTCAATACATGAATAAGATAGTCAAAATAAGTTTGTCTAGCAAGTTAAACCATGTATGTATATCTAGAATACATCTAATATACATAGAAATAAAGTAAACTTGTTTTGATCTACTATTCATGAAAACCAAATCCAAAATATGAAAACGTGTGTGTTTTGTGCACTTGAGCATATCAACTATACTAAGCTTTACAAATGGATCTAAAACACACTATCTATCTAACTATGGATACCTAAGTCTTCTTGATGATCTTCATCTTCAAATTGACTTGCTCCAAAACTCCATCCATGGGCTAGGCAATGTATGATCTTGAAGTTTTGGCCCTGGAATCATCATGAAAAGCTTCTAAACACCTTATTGAAGCTAATCACCAACTAATATCTTGGTTAAAGATCTGAAACTTAAACAACACAAGATTATTAGTAAACATAACTACATGAGTTAATCATCATCAAAACTAGGGTGGAAGGCCTTTGGCCAACAATCTCCCCTTTTTGATGATGACAAAACTCATGGAGTTATATATGCATGGATTAAAGTTAAGCTTCAAAGAAGCTCCCCCTTAACTCATGTATAGACAAATAAAAATATATGACAATGAAGCTCAAAAATATGTATGCAAATGTATGACATGTATACAAATACAACATGTCAAATAATCATAAAACTCATCAAGTTCTTATCTCCATACATTTGCAAAACAAAACATATATGCATATCTATTGTTTATTTGTTAAGAATGAGAAAACTAAACACAAGTATGCATATAAACATGTATGCATCAACATGCATAAAACATATTCTAGAAGCTCTAGTTACCAATTAAATTAATAAAACATTAACAAGAACACTAGATGCTCTAGATACCAATAAAACTTAATATATGCAAAAACGTAAGTATGCATATATAAACCACAAATTATTCTCCCCCTTTTTGTCAATCATCAATAAAGGGTAAACAATCAAAAACAATAAAATGAAGGGTAAAAATCTTTCTCCCCTTTTATGTTAATCAAAAACACTAAAACAATGTTCTCCCCCTTTTGTCTAAAACAAAAACAAGGTCAATAAGGGGTGACTATAAACAACATGATATCAATAGAAAAATATGTCAATGAAGCATCTTGATACCAATAGAAAATAAATAAAGATCAACAAATGTTATATGCTATATACATTCATGAAGAGGAAGACGCTAAGTTAGCTTCCCTACACATATGCATTACATGAAGGAGGGATGTTAAGCCCTAATTCACATAACACATATTATGTAATGCATAAGAGGAGATGTGAAGCTCCCCCTACACACGTGTACCACATAAAGAAGAGATATTAAGCTCTTCAATACAAGATACACTCATCATGAATCTATATGTAGAAGAGATGTTAAGCTCTCCTTGCATATAGTCAATATAAATCAAAACTTTTGTATAATAATTTTCTTTAAACAAAATTTTTAGATACCAATTTAAGCACAACACATCTTGATATCAAAAGATAGTATATATTTTTTTTTGTATATAAGCCAATTAAACAATTGAAATGACTATTTTCTATCATAAAGTAAGGGAGTGGAAATACAAATGCCAATTGAAATATGAAATCGAATTTTCTCCCTCTTTATGAAATACCAACAAAAGCTATGCATAGGCTTGAAATAAGATACCATTGAAAACTAAATCAATTGAAACAAAATTGAAACTCAAGCACTAGCATAAACAAGATTTTGTACTTAAGGATATAGGGATATAATAAGTACAAATAAAATAAGTATATGTGTATGAATAGAATGAGTACCAATCATCAATAGATGATACCAATTGAAAGTATACATACACAAAACACATATGAGTATACAAAGAATCAAATTGATACCAATTGAAAGAGTTCAATGATACCAATTGAATCAACAATAATAATCAAGTGTATATCTCATATAATCTACCACCCATCATGGTTCAAGTTTTAAATGATTTTCATTTTAAAGCATACATGAACATGATCTCCATCCATCCTCCCATTTGATGGTAGGGGTTTTCAAAAATGGATTTGAAAATAAGTTTTGTTTGAAAAAACTCTACCATATGAAGAATACAAACTAGTTAGAATGAAAAACTTGTTAACTAGTGCGAAATCCTTCAAGCAAGGAATAACCTAAAAATAATTTTCATAAAACATGAAATCCACATGATAATCAACACTCTAATTCAATTAGGCATAAATATGACTCATGAATATAAAACATGAGCAAGCAATAAATGTGAGTGTACAAATAAAGTGTGAATATCATAATCATGAAAAAATTCAATTAAGTTTAATTATTCCTTAAATATTGAAAACACGAAAATCATCAAAACTTATTTAATCTTCATGGCATATGTATGTCAAGTACAAATTAAAATATACATACATATCCAAAACACAACGAGTCCACAAAATATATGCATTAAGGCACGTGGCTCAAAAGGATAAACATGTATATCTAATAGTTTGGATATGATAGACATATACATGAAGTTAAACAATTAAACACAAAAACACGAAAAACTAAATTTTCACCAAAGCAAATTTCATTTCAAGGTATATGCATGAATTGTCAACACAATAAGTATACATACATATTCCTAAACACAATTGAGTCCATATATAGATTTGCATGAAAGGCAAAGACTCAAGGGGTATACATGTATATCTTAAAGTTTGGCAATACAAACATATACATGAAGTGAAAACAAATTCAAAAATAGGAATACAAGTTTAAAATGTATGAATCATCAAAACTAGATTATACTAACACATCTAATGGGTTCAAATAAGCAATCAAGCCCAACATATATAGATTTATTTGTGGTCCACTATATGCACAAGTATAATTCCTAGTCTTAATGAAAACTAACATCTAAACAAGTAATCTTAACATGAAGCATCAAAACACAATATAAAAATCATCATGATAAAACTAAAACATGATTACTATGAAAATTCACATGTATTAGATTCATGATGTACATTATAGTTTAAACAAAAGTGAAAACACTAAGAATGAGTTCATATAAGCATGTGTGTCTCAAATACTATACATGTATGTTAAGGATCTAATAATCATGGTATTTACATACTAATCCATAGACATCAAAAACATGCTATAAACAATGAAATGGAAAGCATGTAAACAATAAATTGGGAGTAAAGGATTGTTACCAAAACCGAAGAAGCAACTTTCCTTATCTCCAAAACGTGGTGGTCATCTCCACCAAATCTTCCCTTGAAAGTGATGCATCCAATTGATTCTCTTTAAGCACGGAACGCATCCACTCCAAGGTGTCATCACTCTCACGTCATGTGAGAGCCCACACCTACATTAAACAAAGGAGGGGTGGTCTTTGGTACCCATACTCTTTTGGGTCCATGGGGGTTAGTACCTTCTCTAACCCAACAAAAATTCTTTACTAAATTAGAAGTATGTATTCTATCAAAACAAAATTTAGCAAGGTGGCCCTTACGTCCACAATGTGTACAAGTGTACACATGAGCATACTTGTGATGGGTGTGTCCATGTGGAGCATGTGTATGCCGTGGAGGGTGTGCATGCATAAGGATGGAACTTGTTTCTTTCGAACCAAGGTTTCCAAACGTGAGTGGTTCATGGCACATTGGCTCATAGTGGAGCCCAAACAATCTACTCTCTTCTTTAACATACAAATATCATCATTGATCCTAAAAAAAGAGGTACATGCATTAGGTAGACTAGATGAAGAAGCTACACTAGCATGGCAAACATGTGCATCAATTTTATTTTTGCAAAATTCATTTTTCTTTAAACAAATTTCTAAATAGCATGGCAATCATTTTTAGATTTTAAAAAATCATTTTCTTTTAGTGCAAGGTCTAATTTAGATCTTAATGAATCCCTTTCATTATAGACCTCAAGCTTCTCTTGCAAAACATTGTTAAGTTTAGAATGCAAATTCTTATTTTCTTGTTCAACAAATTATATTTTTCAATTAATTTTTCACATACAATAGATAGTTCTTCATTTAAGGCATGGGGATCAACATAATCATTTGAAGAACTAGCACAATCATCATTATCTAAGTGGGGTTCCGAAAGTACCTCAAGGGAGTCATTCCCTTGGACCATGAAGCATTGTGAATCGGATTCTCCACTAGATTCCTCCGGTTGATTTGGCAATAGAAGCTCGGAGGTGGTGATTGTTGTCAACAAATTCCACACTGCAAAGGCGGAATCAATGTTAGAAACACGTAAAAGATAATCTTTAGATAATGTGCTTCTAATGGCCTCTAGGGCTTGTGCATTGGCCCCTATATGATTGCGATCTCTAAGATAGCATTTCTTGGTGGCCGCAAGAAAGACATGCAAACCTAGGGTCTTTAGGTACATGGACATCCTATACTTCCAAACATCAATGTTGGAAGGGTCAAAGCTAGGTGGGTCATGAAGTCTATGGCAAACTATATGAGTGTGCAAACACGCAAATGCAAACAATAGATTAGTAAGCAAATGGATCTCACTCCTAGGATGTTAAGCCTAAGTATCAGGAGCACTAGCTCTGATACCAATTGAAAAACACCTAGAGGGGGGGTGAATAGGAGTAAGTGCTAATCTAGTACTAAATGTAAAACTAAGTGCGCTAAATGCGGAAGCTAATGCAAATCTTGCACAAACTTAATACAACAAAACAAGTGTAGCCGAATTCCCCGTGAAGGGCTCTGGACTAACTCCTCTTGATTCCCCTTGAATGGGTTGAGGTGCTATGTGAAGCTCTTGTTAGTTAAGTATAAGTTAGGCACACACACAAGCAAGCCAAGCAAATACAAGATATAGCAATATGAAATATGCAAGGCAATATAAGCAAATAGATATGATATGGCAATATGAATTATGCTCAACACAAGCAATATATGATATGAATGAGGTATGATGCTTTGCACAAGTAAATGACAGAGAGAGAGTTGAGAGATATTGGATCAAACGCAAACACACGGATATGTTTCGAGGTTCGAGCACCCTTGCTCTACATCCCCGCCTACACCACCGTGTAGGATTTCCAATCCACTATACCATCCACCGAGGACTCCCACCGAGGAACCTTCACCGAGAAGGATTTGTACAACAATGGAGTACCGAACTCCTCTCTCAAACAAAACACCTCCTCACACAAGAGGAGTAGGCCCTTAGCCAAACAATCACAACAACCAACACCTCTACCGAAGAGGGTTTACAACCAAACTCCACCTCTCACTAGAGGGAGCAAACCAACAACCCAATTACACAACCTCAACCTCTACCAAAGAGGGAGCAACCAAGAAATCAAGGGTTTACAATAGGTGGTATCTTTCAACCACAAACCTCTTTCCTTTTTCTTTTTCACAAAACAAAGATCCTAAATAGATTAGGATAGAAGATAGCTCAAGTGTGAAAAACTAGGTGTTTGGAAAATAAGCAACAAAGAAAAACACTTGGGAAAATTCTTGCAAAAGATATAGAATGAAAACCAAGACAAATCTCCCAAAATCCTCTTTTCTTTGATTTTTCCAAAACTTAAAACAATAAAGATTGAAAGATTAAAGCCCCAAATACTTTTGAAAACTCTTTAAAAACACTTAAGAAGGTCTGAAATTTTTGCTCTTAAAAACTTCTACAAAAACTATGAAGAGATGGGGTATATATAGCCCCAATATAAAACTAGTCGTTAGAGCTGAGCTGGCAGCTCTGACAGGAGCGGCGTCGACCGGCCGGTCGACCGCCAACGGTCTAAAATATGACCGTTGGGCAACCACGGTCGACCGGCCCGGTCGACCCAAACAAACAGAGAGCTCTGCTCTCAGCCCGGTCGACCCGGACGGTCGATCGTCCCAGCGACTCCAAACGTGCACAGATTTATGCACGTCGGTCGACCCAGCCGGTCGACCGACTCCAGACTTAGTCGACTAGTTTGGCCGACTAGTCGACTTGGCTGAAGCCAAAACAGAAAATCTGATAAAAATATATTTTTCTAAAAATCTTTTAACACTTCTAAAAATCCACAAAAAAGGTTTTATCATTTTATATGGAAACACAAACTTGTGATAAAAATTTCAAGACATATTAATTATATATCAATTCATTTTTGAGTCTTGCAAATTTTATCAAAAACAAAACTTGTATTTTTATCAAACTTGATTTTTTAATACATGAATAGGATAGTCAAAATAAGTTTGTCTAGCAAGTTAAACCATGTATGTATATCTAGAATATATCTAATATACATAGAAATAAAGTAAACTTGTTTTGATCTACTATTCATGAAAACCAAATCCAAAACATGAAAACGTGTGTGTTTGTGCACTTGAACACATCAACTATACTAAGCTTTACAAATGGATCTAAAATACACTATCTAAACTATGGATACCTAAGTCTTCTTGATGATCTTCATCTTCAAGTTGACTTGATCCAAAACTCCATCCATGGGCTAGGCAATGTATGATCTTGAAGCTTTGGCCCTGGAATCATCATGAAAAGCTTCTAAACACCTTGTTGAAGCTAATCACCAACTAATATCTTGGTTAAAGATCTGAAACTTAAACAACACAAGATTATTAGTAAACATAACTACATGAGTTAATCATCATCAAAACTAGGGTGGAAGGCCTTTGGGCCAACAACTTGTTCGTTAAAGGAGGATATAGGTGTTCGGGGAGGAAAAATTGAAAGAAAGAATTGCAAGATTTTCTTGAATTAATGAAAAATTACAACAATTCAAATTCCAACTATAAGAGAGAGAAGATGCTCAAACTCAAATCTTCTCTTTATTTAAGACTGGGTTCTTTGCGTAGCAGTGAAAAGTGAATCTTATCTTTCGTTGATCAGGTGAATGTCAAGCTCTTTTGGAACTCTTCTACTTGGATCACAGATAGAGTAGAACAGCTCCTATCCAATGAAATCTTAAAGAGTTAGGCAAAAACTTGAACCCAGTAAGTTTATGTAGAAGAGTTGAACTCTTTTTAAAACTAATCTTCGTCAGCTAAATATTCTGACCCTCTTCAATAGCAGACTGAGCAATTTATAGGGGTTCCAGGGGTAAAACTATCCCCTAAAAACTCTCCATGGGAGTTAACTCCCCTCATTACGTGGCAATACACTTGACCCAGTAATGAGGATAGTTATAACTAAGACGCAAGGCTCCTCTGCAGTTGAAACGCAGGCTCTGGGTAGTTATAACTGAGACGTAGGGCTGTCTGCAGTTGAAACGCGGGCTTGAGACTGTATTTAGCCATTGAGGTAACATTGAAGTTATAACTGAGACGCAGGGCTCGTCTGCAGTTGAAACGCGGGCTTGAGCCTGCATTTAGCCGTTGAGGTAACATTGAACGTGGGTCTTGAGCTCTACGTTTGGGCGTCGCGGTCGTGTTAAATCGCGAGCTTTAAACTTTGTGTTTTCTTCATTAACATGGTATTAGGCGTGTGCCTCGAGCTTCACGTCTGAGACACGGGCTTCAAGCTCTGTGTCTGAGCACTAAAGTGGTGCTGAGACGCGGACTTCAAGCTCTGCGTCTTAGTATTGGAGGGATGTTGGGGCACAGTCTTTGAGCCTTGCGTCTTGGCATTGTACAAGTGGCTTTGATTCGCCTCGCGTCTGAAGCATGCACTCTGTTATCTAATGACTTGTCTTCAGTGATTTTTAGACAGTCTATAATAGGTTTTACTATGACCACATTTACACCAAGAGTTATAAGATATTAGTATTTCTCAATTTCCCTAGTTAAGAGAGTACTCAGGAACTTAAGGTTCTCATTCCACTATATGCATGCATTTTCTAGTAGTAAGTGACTTTTGTAATAATCCCTGATATGATAATCATCATTTAACTAGATATGAAACAATAATTGTATACAAAAGAGTTACGTATACACTGAACATAGCAGGGCACACACAGGAGTTGGGTTGGAAGGAAAAAAGAAGGACTATTGCAATGACAAGGGACGTCTTAAAATTCTAATGATTTTGTAGCAATCTGGTCTTTATTAACTTTTCCAAGAGCCCAAATTATTAACTGTCCGAGGAGAATCGAGGATATATTCTATACGATAAGTTATATTTCTAATGAAAATAGAAGCATAGAGAAGAAATGATCCTAGAATTAGATTGTTCTCCTTGGATCATAACGAAGTTCCTAATACGAGAAATAGGAGCACAGTAGAAACAAAACAAACTCAATTCAGGGTCTTAGAATATTTTCTAAATTTTGATTTCCAAACTGGTAATCTGAGAAAAAAAGGAACATATTAAGTGCCTCAAATGTGATTAGTCAATAAAGTTTTCCACCAGTCAAAACTTATGGCTTAGGGGGGGCGTAAGAGTATACTTAAATTGGCACAATTATCTCTCGCACAGAAATAAAAAAGAAAAAGCCCACTCCATAAGGAATCATCCGGTGGTATCAAATTGAAAATAACAAGAATTTAAGCTTTAGATTACATTACCCTATTGTCAAAAACTCTCTACAAATTAACCCAATGTATTAAATTTTAAAAACTCACATAAAAGCTATCTACTCATACAAGGTTATACGTCCACCAGGTTTTCTTTAGGGTACCCAAACGATATAAGAGAATTAAATTCTCATGTAATACCAGAATCTAAAAGAGAATAAAATCAACAAATAGAACAAATGGTTAATAATAAGGTGTTTATGTTAGAGATTGAATTCTCTCATTACCTATTCTTTTGTAAATTTTTAACCTTAGTGTATGCCATGGTTTAACCTTATTTTACATCCTTTCGCATTTGCTTGAAGTAAATGAAACTAAGAAAAATCAAATTAGGCATAAATTGAAGTCACATCAAATATGATTATAATAATTCTCACAAAATAGTGTATACGATAATAAAAATAAATCACGACATATAGTGTAACTGTTAAAAAGTGCCCTAGTTCTAATCCTAGTCTGTATATTCAAACTTTAATTCATTTGTTCATGCTTCCTCCTACTATTTCGTTAAAATTCCTCGATATGAACTATGGATTGAATACTGATTAATTACATAAACACACGTGTCTGATTTAATCATGATTAATAATTTGACTCGAATTTGTTTTGATGATAATCGACATATATGTAACAGCTATAAATCATTGATATCAAAATTTGATAAATCAAAAGTACTCCACTTACCAACACACAACGCCAATTCAAGCTTCGGACATTAAGAGAATTTCTCTCATCAACCAATCAAGAACACAATATGATAATTATCAAATTGACTGTGAAATTTTAATCCTAAGTTAATTATATCCATGAAGCTTTTCAGAATTTGAATTTAAAGTAAGAGGGGAATAAGTCAAGACAACTCTCCTTCAAAAGAAAATCTAAGGCCTCCAATAATCCTAGAATAACAACAATTAATTTTCGAACAACATAAACACAACTTAATCATAATCATAAATTTTCAGAAATTGGAGTTTAATATGAGAGAAGGAAAATTTATCAAGGCCACCCCCTCACACAATCAAGAGCAATTATCATGAATGAATCAAGGTATAACATAGATGAATCAAAATCAGAAAATGAAACTAGTTCTCACTATTCTAAATCTGAAAAAATTAAATCAAACATAAATCCTAATCTAAAGATGGAAGAGAACTCCTCATCTCCGGTCACTTGCCCGACCGCCTACTACCCGCACCGCCACTGCTGCACGCGCACTGTCTGAGCGTGAGGCTGCTACTGCCCATCTCCAGAGAGGATAAGAGAGGGATCGGCGGGAGAGAGAAATTAGAGAATGAGTGGGAGTTAGGAGAGGGATTGAGAGGGGAGATCGGATTTTGGGGGTTTCCTGTTGTTCTTCACCAAGAAAGAAAAGAATAAGAGAGAGAGTTGGAGAGAGAGAGAGAGAGGGTTGTTGAGAAAATGAGGAAATAAGGGTTTTCTCTCTCTTTTTCATTAATAATATTTTGTGAAAAAGAAAATCTCATGATGCCACATCACCACACCCATTCCCAAAATGCAATCTTCACCATGCCCTCATCTCCCCGCTCACCTACTTTTTCACCTACTCCTATCCACTAATTCCATAATTTAATTTATTAAAATCAATTAAGAATCAAGCCTATTTAATCCTTTTATTTGTATATCATCTCCTTGTATACTTACATGTATATACATAATACATATATATACACCCAATAATTCATACCCTTGCATATCCACTATTTTTTGAGAATTGTCAAATTCATTTCACTTCAACTTTCCCCACAAAGATTTTATAAAAATTCATAATCATACAAATTTAATTCAATCATCACCTCACATAATCTGTATAATCTCTTTAATTAAGAATTAAAATATTAAATTAGGATTTTAATAATCGGTGTTTTACATTGAAGGTCACCCCTAAGAGATTGTTTATTGACTCTAAGACTATCTTAGTCTTACACAAACTCCAGCAATACGAACAACACCACCTTAGGAAAGAAAAAATGCGAATTCAACTCAAACTAAAACAGATCCAGAAAAAACTGCCTGCAACGCCTTATTAGTCGACTTATGTGCCCGATTAGTCGACTAATAATGTATTAGTCGACTAATCTCTATTGTAAGTCGACTACTGAGATGTCTTACTTTTTATTTGTGCCATTAGTCAACTACTGAGATGTCAGTAGCCGACTAGTATGCTGCTACTTTTTATGCTCGTCTGTTCTTCGACCTTTAAAGCTTCGTCGGCCTTCACGACATATTCGAGTCACAATCCTAACAATCTCCCCCTTGATTTGAATACTTTCAAGTCCAAGATAGTCAACATGATCCATGTGCTTAGATCAATGCATAATTGAACAACTCTTGATTTCATCTCCATCTCACTCCCTCTTCTTCATAACTCTCTTATGGGGTTCATAACTTGATTAGATCGAGCAAATGCAAGCCCGATCAGAACTTGATCACCTAACGATTTTCTTGATCCACGTAAGACATATGAAAATTTTTAGTGATCTGGACTTCCTTATTGTGCGCTGGTGCCGTCTAGTTTCAATCTGCCTTCAGGGTAAAACTGAACATCCGAGCTCAAAACATTGTAGTCTCTGATTGTTTCACAACCTCCAACCTTGAAGACAAGGATAACTGCAATTCACCAATTGTATTCTCTGAATTTTGCTATATGTAAACATTGCTGACTCGCTTGGCTTGAAACTTCACTTGTATATGTTTGAAAGCTTTCATAAAATCATCTTCAGAACTAAAATTGAATCCTTCTTCATTTAGGGCTCCAAGAGAGATGAGATTGTACCTTGATTCGGAAAAATGACAAAGGACTTGAAGAGTAGTGATGTATCAATCCATCATGAGAATGAAGTTGGATTATTCTTTTGCCAATCACCTTGCTCATAGTAATTTTTCATGAAGACCACTCCCCTTGAACCGAAGTATATGAGAAGAAGATCCTCCTACTGGAACTGATATGTTGTGAGCATTCAGAATCAATAATTTATTTATCTATTTTACTAACAAATTTTTTTTGTAAAGATAGGACGTCACACGTATCTTCACCCCTTTCAGTCAGTTTAGTGCTTTTAGCTTCTTTTTATTTTTTTTTGCAAGTCCAACAATCAACTCTAATATGCCCCTTCTTGTGACACCAATTATACGCTAAATTCTTGTGTTTTGATTACCACATAAAAGTTTCATTATTACTCTTCTTCTTTGTAAAAAATTTGTCTGGAATCATTGCAATAAGTCTCTTATGTCAATTGCTTATCAATTTTGTCATTGTTGAGTAGATACTCTTTAACTTCATTAACTTTGATAGTTAATTTGCCTCCATAGATGATAGCTTTTTTAACGTTCCTGTATGAAAATGGTAAAGAACACAGTAATAGAAGTGCTTGATCCCATCTTCTATCTTAATCTTTATCTTATCTAACTCATTGATAATAGAGGTAAACTCTGTGATGTGAGACTTGATAGTTGTACCTTCACACATGCGAAGATGCTGCTTCAGAATCAACCGATTCACCAATAACTTCAACAGATAACGGTTCTGAAGTCGCTTCCATAGCGAAGATGTTGTTTTCTCTGAAAAAACTCATCCAATACTTCGTCTACCAAGCAAAACTGAATAGTCATCAAGACTTTCTCATCAAACTCCTGCCAAGTTTTTTTCTTCATGTTTTCAAGCTTTTTATCCTTCCCGAGTAGTGCTTTCTTTAACTCGCTCTGGGTCCAGATGGCGTTCATCCTAATATGCTACCTGCTGAAATTGATGACACCATCAAACTTTTTAATATCGAACTTGATTGTAGACATCTTCCCATTGATCTTGCTCTGATACCAATTATTGCAATGAACTGATATGCTCGGATATCAATTGTTGGGATCAGCACAATAAAAAAAAGAAAAGTCAGATCGTCGTGCAACGTGAAAAAGAAGAGAAAAGGAGATAAGATATTTTGAAGTAAAGAATTCCTTTGACGTGGTTTCACTGATCAAACAAATCGCGTGTACGCCCACGGGAGAAGAGAAAATTTATTAAAATTCTAGAAGAGTACAATGAGAAACACTCACACCTCTTCCTAAAAAGATTATAAGACTTTTGATGGCCGCCTAGAACAGGGAACTCTTATGACGAAAACTTCTCTCACGGATCTCTCACTTTTCTTTATTCACACTTATAATATATTGAAGACTATCCCTAAGGGGTTATTTATAGACTTTAGGACCATCATAGTCCTACACAAGCTCTAGCAATATGATCAACAACATATTAGAAAAGAAGAATAGTCAAGTTAAACTCAAACAGGAACAAATTCAAAAAAGAAAACTGTCAACAACACCTTATTAGTCGACTTATGTGCCATTTTAGTCAACTAATAATTTTTTTAGTCAACTAAGCACTGTTGTAAATTGATAACTGAGATGTTCCACTTTCTGTTTGTGCCATTAATCGACTACTGAGATATCAATGTCGACTAGTCTACTGCTACTCTTCATGCTTGTCCGTTCTTCAACCTCTGAAACTTCATCTACCTTCATGTCCCTACATGTCACTCGGTAATGAAATCACTTGGGGATGGGAAGACTGGATTGATTAGATCTTATCGGGTGGGTATTCTGGATGGCTACATTCTGTTTTAGCGTTTTGAGCATCCTGATTCCTGTCCCCTTCTTAGCAAGGGCCCTGGCTCAACAATCAGGGGTCTGTTTAGGGTCATGATCCTGGGTATGCACGGGATACACTTACTTTATTAGAACTCCTTAATCATTAAGTCTCATGGCATAGGGTTTTACACACATACAGAGAAATCTTAGTGCATATTAATTCCAGTTTAAGATAGTGTACTTGCCAGTGTTTCATTTTTTTCTTATCTACATATATACCCTATTTATTTCACGTGCTTATCTCTTTTGTGTCATTCCATTTTTTTTTACTTTTCCTTTGCACGCTTGCTCGGTCGTATATGAGACCTAGGGTTTGCATGCCCAGATATAGATCTAGTGGTTTCACCTATAGAGGAGGACCAGGAGTACCTATACACTTTGGCCGAGCAGCAGCAGGACGGTTCGTGACCTTTTGTTCCCTGTTGGCTTATAGTATGTTTCATAGTTGTACTCTTTTTATGTTGTAGATATGTAGTTATACTGTATATTTTCATAAATGTGCTGATGGACTCAGATGTTCTTTGTTTTTGGTACTTATCAAACTGTGTGTTATGTACTCTTGTTACATGTCATATATAATTTATCAGCAGTGTTCTTGCCTTGTGATGATACTTGTATAGGTTAACAATAAGCTTAACGTATAAACGCAGGGGTCACATACCCTGCGCATATACATTGCCGATCATGTCACGTACTGTTATACTGTAGTTTGAGTAGTGGGGCATGACAGGTTTTCACCTTGATGGCCACTCGAGTGAGTCACAGCTTGTATTAGGTCCTACCCTGACGGCTATAAGAGAGAAACAACCCCTACGACTTTCCCTTTGGGAGCCCCTTGAAAGGCGGAGGCTCGCTCATTAGGGATTCTCAGAGTCAGCCTAGACTGATTTTCACCATGATGGCCACTCGAGTGAGTCAATAACCTATATTGGGTCCTACCCTAAAGGCTATGAGAGAAAAATAGTCCCCGCGGCTATCCCCGGAAAGCCCCCGGAAAGACAGAGGCTCGCCCACTATGGCTGCTTGAAGTCAGCCTTGACAGGTTTTCACCTTGATCACTACTCGAGTGAGTCAACAACCTATATCGGGTCCTATTCTGATAGTTATGAGGAAAAAATAGCCCCTGTGGTTATCCCTCGGGGAGGCCCCTGAAAGACAGAGGCTCACCCATTAGGGCTGCTCGGAGTCAGCATAGATAGGCTTTCACCTTGATGGCCACTCGATGAATCAACAGCCTATATCGGGTACCCTGATGGCTATGAGGGAAAAATAGCCTCCGCGGCTATCCCTCGAGGAGTCCCCTGAAAGACGGAGGCTCGCCTATTAGGGCTGCTCGGAGTCAGCCTAGACAGGTTTTCACCTTGATGGCCACTCAAGTGAGTCCACGGCCTATAAGGGTCTTCACCCTGACGGTGACCCCTCGGGAAGTCTCCTGAAAGATGGAGGCTCACCGGTGTTAGCTGCTTGGAGCCAGCCTATAATGGGACATACCCTGATGACCGCCAATGGGATATATCCTGATGACTGCCCGAGCAGATCCATGACCTATACGGGTTTTCACTCTGAAGGCGACCCTTCAGAGAGTCTCTTGAAAGATGGAAACTCGCCCGCATCGATCCCTCGGAGCCAGCCTTTAAAGGGATATACCCTGATGGTTGTCTGAGCAGATCCACAGCTTATACAGGTTTTCACCCTGACAGCGACTCTTTGGGGAGTCTCCTGAAAGATGGAGGCTCACCCACGTCGATCACTCAAAACCAGCCTATGAAATAAACCCAGGTGGCTCCCTGAGCGAATCCACTACTTATATGGGCCCTATGTTTGGTGGGAGAAAGTTCCATGTAAAATTTTCCTTAAATCAAGATAAAAGATTACAACGGATTAACACTCCGACTACAAGGGAGGGGAGATGTTTAGACTTGAATCTTCCCTTTATTTAGTGCTGGGTTCTTGATGTGGCGGTGGAAAGTGAATCTTGTTTTCCGTTGACCAGGTGAACGTCAGGACCTCTTGGGAATCCTCTCTTTGGATAGCAGACGGAGTAACACAACTCCTGTCGACCAGGAATCTCAAAGAGATTATAGGCAAAGATTAACTTGTACGCAGCAAGTTGTTCGAAGAGTTGAACTCTCTCTTTCTTTTCGGTGAAAGTCTTGGTGCTTCTACAGCTCACAAGCAAATTCTTCTCTAAGAGTTATCTGATCAACCGACCCCTTCTCCATAGCAAACGGGGCTATTTATAGAGGTTTCAGGGGTGAACATGCCCCCTAAAAATGCTCCATAATGGGGTTAACTTCCTTATTATGTGAGCAGTAATTGATCCAATAATGAGGGCAGTTATAACTGAGACGCAGGTTTCGGCCCTCGCGCCTTGGTGCTGCAGTGATGCAGAGACGTAGGTTTCGGCCCTCGCGCCTTGGTGCTGCAGTGATGCAGAGACGCGGGTTTCGACTCTCGCGTCTTAATACTGCAGTGATGCTGAGACGCGGGTGTCAACCCTCGCGTCTTGATGCTGCAGTGAACGCGAGTTTCGACCCTCGCGTCTTGATGCTCAGTGAACGCGGGTTTCAACTCTCGCATCTTGATGCTGCAGTGAACGCGGATTTCAACCCTCGTGTCTTGATGCTGCAGTGAACGCGGGTTTTGACCCTCGCGTCTTGATGCTGCAGTGATGGCTATGATTAGCCCTATGTCTGGAGTTTGGACTCTGCTTTTTGATGACTTGTCTTTTAGTGATTTTTAGACAACCTACAGAACCCCCTCCAAAGTTTTCGATATTCTGTAGTTGACTGGGACGGACTTCGAAATACTTTGGACTTTGGTTGAGTTCATACTTCTCATGATTGGACTGACAATCATTCGAGATGCTCTGAGCTTGATCTTGTCTGAAATATGGTCTCCATGAGTGTACTGTGAACCGTTTGAAGCCGCCAGAAATGATCGTAGTGAGTATCTAGATACGCAGTCTAGACCTCCCCAGTGCTTTGAGCTTGTTGTTGGTGTACTTTGAACCAGGGATAAACAGTCATCTACTTGTGCCAGTGTACTATTGAACTGAAAAGACTAAATGCAAGTCCTGTAGACGCAGGGGTCATGTTGCTTTAAAGACGCGACTCTTGTAGGGACGCGTCCTTTGAGATGAAGCACAGCTCTCGCTCTGTGAACTAGGCGCGACTTTAGCCTTGCTGAAAAGGCGCGACTTTTGGAGGAACGCGATTTTCCGTTGAACACAAATCCGTGTTGTGGGGGCGTTGCCACACGTCCGGCAGAACTGAAGGGACATCTTTTCTTTGGCGCGCGAATTTTGCGCTGCATTTAATATGCATGCCACGCGTCGGACGGGGATTAGGCCTCGAGCCAGGCGCCGCGTATCTCTGGGGATTTCTGTGCCTATAAAAGACAACAGTCTTTCAAGAGTCATCATGAGCTGTATGAAGTCTCGGGGCTTGTTATGGGAGATGCCGTTATGAAGAATACGTTCCGACTTCTGAAGAACTTCATCTTTTGAAGAAGGAGAACCCTCAAGTATACAAGACATACTGGGAAGTGTTGTGTCACTTCCACATCGGTGGCCAAATAATCTCCTGGAGAACCAGGGGTGTCAAGCAGATGTCCTGGACGAGTTACCTATTCAATGGTATAAATGAGAAGGACAGCCCAGTGACCAGCCTAACTCCTATCACTGATGAGGAAATTGCTGAGAGGATCAATGCCTCTGCGAGCTCTTACACCACGAAGTCAAATGAGGATACTTTTAAACCTGATACGATTTTTGAAAGTTTTTATCATCAGGCCCGAGTTCCTATTTCTGATCGGGCGCTGTTGGCGGCTTCCTTATGCTATGGCTGAAGCATTGTGTGGTGCCAACACTGTCACATGAAGTAATTATCGCCGATGTGGTGTATCCGGCGGTTTTGTTGACCTATGGAAAGTCTATCGCCCTCCTTCCAACAATGGTGGCTGGAATTCAAAGTGGATTACGGGCTCTGGTTAAAAGCCTGTGCTAAGTGGAGGCCGTTGTCGACTCCAAGGGTAGACCAGAAGTTGACTCGGAGGGAAGGCCAAGAGTAAAGACCCCTAACCCGAGGATCGAGCTTCCATATACGTACTTGATGGGTTGGTACGTTATGCACTGCCCTTTACTGATGATGGCGGTGCCTCTGTCTGAGGGGTTTGTCCCTTTTGTGCAAAAGCTAGAGAATTCGAGCTGGTCCAACTATTATATGTTCTATGTTCGGAAATGTATTCTGAACGCTTCGAACCTCCAGCTCGACCGTTGCTTCCTCGAGATTGCTGATGCATCTTACGGGATAAATTTTCTGACCTTGCGGGACCAGACGATTTCACAAGGCTGCCATCGGAGTCTTCTGGTGGCTGATTAATATTCGGCCTGGGTATCTTCTCTTTCGGCAAGGGAACTCATGTACGATCGAGCCTTATATGCAGAGTCGTTTTGCTCGACAGTTCGGCTATGATCGATTATATATTGGTAACCCCAATGCTAATCTCTCTTTCAGCGGGAATTTATTTGAGGGTGCTCGGGCATGGTACTATAGCGTGGCTGGAGGGACAAAAGCTATTTCAGCTTGCCTTACAAGACGCCCAACTGTTACACTAGCTTCAGCTTCTGTACTTGGTACTCCCTAGCTAGTAAGATGCCTGGTTTCGCAAAAAATACCTCATGCATTAAGAGCATCAAGGCGTCTTATAAGGACAAATTGGAGTCCAACAAACGTGCGCGAGGTATGGACGAATATCAGGCAGCCGAGAAAGAACAGGAGGGGAAACAGGGACGGGACCGAGGGTAGCAGCACCCAAAGAGCAGCCCATTAAGAAGAGTCGGCAGGTTGTGTCCAAACGTTCCTATGGCTCTACTTCCAAGGGTGAGCCTATCCCGAAGAGGGCTAGGAGAGAATCGGAGGCTGAAGCTTCAATGCCCGAGGTAGTTCCTTCTGGTGTTGAGGAGCGGAGGGAGGAAGAGGAAAAGGAGATCCCCCCTCTTCGTCCTCGTGGTCTACGCAGCAGGGGCCCCATGATTCTGAAAGAAGGAGAATTTACAGGTGAACCCAACATGGCTGAAGAGGCTGAGCGACCCGAAGTTGACTTGGTAGGGAGGGATGACGTTGAAATCCCAGGGTCTCAACTCAGCCTGGGCTTTCTTCAGTTTATGAGAGAAGGGTTGAGATGCAACAGCCTGGGTCTCCCAGTGTATTGATACCCACTTCACGAGTTGTTGATCCCAGCCCTACTACTGGGGTACTCAGTAGTAAAGTCTCAATTGCTGAGCCCGCTTGTGTTGAACTGTCATCTTCATCGTCCGAAGAACATGGGTATTATTCTGGCGAAGAAGTTGATTTCGGCGATGAACCCGCTCTTCCTGATACGAGCAAATTTTCGCATATTTTAGAGGAAGAGATACAAGGATGCGACCCTGTGACGGCTTTGCCGATAGCAATAATTGCTGCTACCGAAGGTACTTTTCTTGTTTTCTTGAACCGTCTCCTTCTCAAGTTAAGGGAGAGTTTTGACATTTACTTTTGATTTTCAAGGCTGGCTGCCGACAGTGAAGCCACAACCTCCTCTCATATCGAAGAGATGATTCAAGAGCTTACCCAGCAAGGGCTCTGAGGCTCCTATTACCGGAATGCCTCAAGAGAGTGCGATTGTCGGGGCAGGGAGGTCTCAACCCCACACGACCTATCCAGGAATTCGCCATCTTCAGATCCTCAACTTGGTAAGAGAATACCGACGTATTAAATATTCTTCTTTTTATTGTCATTACTGTCATTTTAGTGGTTTGCAGAGAGCGCTGGGGTAGCTCAAGTAGAGAATCCTGCGGTAAGCATTGACGCAGAAGAAAGCACAGTTCAAGCCCCGACCGGGGAACCCGATGTCGCAAGGTCTGCTGTTACTTCTGCCGTAGCGGAGGCCACTATGATAATAACTGTCATGGAGATGTCAGTGACTATCTCTGTACCCGACGAACCTATCGTCGGCCTCACTCCTGTACCAGCTGAACTGGTTCCTGTCTCTCACACTGTCATGGAAAGGGGGTCCGGGAGTACATCAACAAGTTCTCTCCAGTTAATGACATCATGGAAGAGCTAGCACATCAAATGGTGCAGCAGTTTTTTACTTCCATGAGATCTTATATTGACCTCATCCTTTCTGGGGGCAGCTCTTTCGAGTTTCCCCGAATACTTCTCGAAAATCAGATCGAGAACATTGGTCATACTGGGAGTCCTTCACAGGCTAGGGCATGCCTGATGCTGGTGGAGCAACTGGGAAGCCATCTGAGGGAGCTCAAGTCCTTGGAGAATGCTGGCTCAGTAGACGAGGCTCGGACAACTCTGAGTAAGCTTCTCGCCGCTCAAGAACATGAGCGAAAGGAGATGAAGGAACAAATAGCTGAAGAGACCCGCCATCTCTAGCGTTCCCAGGCTGACCACCAAAGGCTGATTGGCGATTTCAAGGAATCTAAAATCGTCATACAGAGTGCAGAGCAGGTTATTGCCACTGCTCGAGCTACCATTGCCAGGGCACAAGCCTTGATCGAAACCAATGAGCAGAAGCTTATCGCTACTAGAAAAAGGCTGGAGGAGCTAGAAACTGCTAAGATACAGGCTGAAGAAAATCTCTCTGCTCATTCCTCCAGATTGGAGTCTCTTCAAGCGCAACTGGCTGCGAAGAGATTTTTGTCTGAGGAGGAGCTGCGGGTCCAAGCTCTGATGGAGGCTGAAAGGGCACGTCAGCACGAGATGCACTGTCTCAGAGAACAAATTCGTTCTTTGGCGAAGCAAGATTATTAGCCTTCTTTTCCTTTTTGTATTTGTTCACCCCTTTTTTTTTTAAACACTCTATTTGTCAAGAGTGTCTGCATTACTTTTACAATTTTTGAATCAAATAATAAAAGTCTTCAAAATTTTGCTCCATCTTCATCTTTTCAAGTTCTTTACTTGCTGTGGATGAACTTAATTTTCATAACCGTAGTCTTTAGCTATTTGCAAAACGTAGTCTTTAGTCAACCATGAATAATAAACTTAGGCTGAACTGAGTTCTTGAGCGAGACGCAGCTTTCATTCATAGTGGAGACGCAATTCTGGGAGACGCGACTTTGACTCATTAATGAAGATGTCGTTCAGGCTTATCAAGGAAAACGCACGAGTCCTTGATAAGATGCAGCTCTAACTTAAAGACAAAAAAAGGCATTATCCTGAGACGCGAATTTGTGTTCTTCAATAAAGGGGACGCGGCCTTCATATTTATGAAAGGACGCAGATCAATAGACGCGGCTCTTTATTCTGTCCGGATGTAGTGGAGTCGAGGTCTTAGGTTCCACATGGATCTCAGCTAATTGATGGGAACGCGGTACTGGCTCTGTAGAAACGCGTCTCTGGACCCTTGATAAGACGCAAACTCAGGCCGTACTGAGTTTATGATGAAGACACGAATTTCATCTCGCAATGAAGACGCAGTTCCGGGCTCCTTGAGAATGACATGGGCCTTCTCTGGTCGCAGAGGATGCAAGCTTCAGAACGCAGCTTTCAAGACGCAACCTCTAAATGGATCCAATTCGCAGAGGAGACGCGGCTCCGAATCACTCTCAGAGATGCGATTGCGGCCCTTCCGAAAGGACTGAAAGGAATGCGGCTTTTCGGGTTCATGAAAGGACGCGGATCTTAGGACGCGACCTTTGAATCTGTGCCTGACGCAACCTCCCAAGCGTCACATGCAGCTTCGTATTAAAGATCTTGTTAGATCTTTAAATGTCAAGTCGGCGTTGACGATTGGGGACTCGTGTCCTCTGATGTTTTCCGAAGCGGCAATCCACGCGTCAGCTCTTTATTGGGCTTCGACATTCGTGCAGGAATTAAGGCTGATGGCTTTGATTTTTACACCATTAATTACAGGCCTTATGGGTTGCCTATAAATAGGTCTCGCCCCCTTAATAGTCCATTGCTTAGACTGTTTCCCCTTGAGAGCAGGCTCTCCGAGGGCCTTCATCTTGACTTAATCTTCTTCCTTCAATGGGATGTACCCCCATGGACAGCGAAGACTCAAAGCTTCCATGCTTTCCTTTAATCTTTCCTGAAGATTATCACTGTCAAGTGATTTCAAGATCAAAAAGCGTCCCTCTGAGTATCTTTTATATCCGCGCCTTGATGCAGAAAGTTCAACCTCTAGAGGGTTCTTCTGCTGGTAGGAATTAATTGTCTCCATGAAATACTCAGCCCACCTGAGTTTCGATTTTGCTGTCCCTTGAAGAGATTCACTCTCTTAACCTTCTCTTGAAGCCTGATTGGTGCTCCCATTATTTAGAAGTCACGCCTTTTAGACTTCTTGATGAAGCGCGAGTTGATTGATCTGAACTCTAACTCAAAGTCCTCTGGATGCAAGTGTGATGAACTCTGTATCTGGACTGTGAAACGCGAGTTCGCGTTTGAGGTTATTGACTTAAAAAGAATTTTAATTCTAACCGAGGGCTTCAGACTTGAATATAGCAACCCTTGTTTCTCGAACAAGGATGTGGCAACTTTCGCGTCTGGTTCTCTTTGCGTCTCATATTTTTGACACGGGTCTAAAACTAGATTGCGTTCAGATCTGTGTGTATCTGAAGTCCACAACTTCGATCGCGTCTGTTTCTGTCGTAACAGAATTTTGACTTTCTACGCGGGTCATCCTGCGTCTGAAGTTTACAGCTATAGCCACGTCTGTTCTTCAGTTTTCTGTTTCAGAATTCTAACCTTCTGATTTTTACTTCCCAGAGAGCCTTTCGCATATTCGCTAGGCCCTTGGGAGAATATATTAGCTAGCAAATTTGTTCGATGGTCGAGCACTGGATGAGAAGTCGGAGACTCCTGTTTATGGGAGACGAGGAATTACGCGACTGATGACATCCGTCAAGACCTCATTGGACATGATGCACCGGCAATGCCCCCGGGTTCATCATGGTCACAGTGGGTATGGTGGCGGGTATGGTCCTCTTGGAGGTCACGGAAAAGAGGACGTCACCTGTAAGGTCTCAGATTCTCCCTTCACCAATCTCACCCCAGAAGTGACATCGACGAAAAATTCATGTTCATTAGATGACTTTCTGGTGGTTGAGATGTTCATCAACGAAGGATTATGACCTACACCAGTTAGTCGGGCGGAATCAGAAGGCTTTGCTGCATTTCGACCTTAAGAAACACCATTGTTCTTGTCAACGATGAACTCCTTCGATGTTTACATCATGCATCATGATGTAATCAGCATCCGATCGTCACAATAGTGCTCAGCCCTTCTTTGGCGCTCTTTCAAACATCTTGTATTTGGAGTGGTGAGAATGCTTTAAGGAGTGAGTGCAACCTTTTACTGAGAGAGAGGGACTTCTTTGTACTCCTGTATTATAACAATCAATCTTATTGTATAAGAGTGCGTCTTGTATCACTTTCATGTGTCTGAATATAAAATAAAAGCGACACTTTTTCCTTGTCTTCTTCTATTGTCTTGAATTCCTTTTTTGCATTGAAAATCAAATGAATAGAAGTAAAGGATCTTTGACTTGCTAAAACTATGATAATAATTCTAATGAGTCAAAGTTTGTAGAAAAATCCTATTTCAGGAAATTCATCAATGCTGTCAGAGGTGTGATATTAACTTGACAGAAGTGAGATAATTCTTGTGGACCTGCCAATCTATAAATGAGAATGACAAGTAGAATTTGTACCCCTAGGGAGGATGAGTTTTCATCAGAGGTTTGGAATTAACTTGACTAAGACCCAGCTGGGGATTTAGTGAAAAAACTGTTAACGGTATAATGTTAACCTAACAATATTTTTTAAGTGGACTTGTTACTCTGTTGACAAGAATAACAAGTGAGACTAGACTCGCGGGGAATCTAGAAGGACTTTTTCCATTAGAGGTGTGATATTAACTTAACGGGTTGAATATAGTCTTGTTAGAAGTGTAATGTTAACTTGACGAGGCTGTGAGTCAGAGGTGTAATGTTAACTTAACTCAAGAGTGTTCCAGCTTCATTTAGGAAAACTGAAAGTGTCACTGTCATAGGTGTAATGTTTAACTTGGCAGTGAGGGTAATGCCAGAGGTGTAATTTTGAACTTGGCATTGGTCATCTCGACTTCGACAAGAATGTCCAAGGGAAATTCATGGCCATAGGTGTATTGTTGAACTTAGCAATAACCTAGACGTTAGAGATGTAATGTTAAACTTAGCATCGCTCATTTCAGCTTCGATGCAGAAGTCTGAGGGAAAAATAACTGTCAGAGGTTTAATATTGAACTTGGCAGCACCTTAATCACTGTTAGAAGTGTAATGTTAAACTTAACAGTACTTTGTTAGAGGTGTGGTGTTAACTTAACAAAAATTGGCTCGTGATAGGAGCAATTTGGGGACCTGTCGTTCTACTGATGAGAATCGACAAGTAGAATTTGAAATGTCAGAGGTATAATTTTAATTTGACAGTGATTGATTATATAAACAATTTTGAAGACTTATCATTCTATTGATGAGAATTGACAAGTGAAGTTGGAAGTGTCAGAGGTATAGTGTTAACTTGACAAATCGGAAGACTTGCTACTTCGTATAGAGTTGGGACAAGTAAGGTCTGTACTTTCTAGGGAGTACTGAGATTTTTCATTGCTAGAGGTATAATGTTAACGTAGCAATGACTGTATTTCGTGGACCTACCATTCTGTATATGAGAATTGGTAAGAGATTTTGGAGGAGGGAGTGGGACCAAGTCCACTTAGGATTTTTAGCAAACCCTCAGCTATCAACGGATTTGGTGTGCCTTTACCAACTACCGTTTAAGCTGGGTTAGCCATGCTATTCCCCTCAGCATAATGAATTGTCGAAGACTTATGTTGGGCTTAGAAGCCAACATTTTCCTCTGTCCTTAGCCGCCGGAGGCGTCGGACGTTAATGAAAAGAGCAATACTAAAACTCAAGTTTCGCCTTTTGTTTCTTTCTCAATATTTACATCATACATTATGGTGCAGTCAGTGCTCGATTAGCTTGTCACCGATCTATCATGATGTGACCTAGTAAAGGAAAGAAACTTTTCTTGGATCTGGAGCTTTGATCAGAGGTGTAATATTAACTTGATCAGAGGAAAAGTACTATTAAGGATAGTACTTCTTCAGAAATCTGCCGTTGATCGGCATCATGAGTGTATCACCGTTTGGAGTTATGAGGCGATATGCTCCATTTGAGTAGACTGACTCTACTACAAATAGTCCTTCCCATTTGGGCTGGAATTTTCTTTTTGTCTTATGTGTCATTACCATAGATCTTCTGACGGCTAAGACAAGGTCATCTTTCTTGAAAGTTCGCGCTTTAACTTTCTTGTTGAAGGCTCTGGTAATCCGGGCTTGGTAGAGCTCGATTTATTGTTGGGCCTGCAGACGTTTATCATCTAAGGCTTCCAGTTCTTGGAGTCGCAGTCGATACTTCTCCTCCTTTGTCATCTCCGTTGTCAAGGCGACGCGTAGAGATGGAATTTAGATTTCTAATGGAAGCACGGCTTCACACCCATATACCAAAGAAAATGGCGTAGCTTTAGTCGAGTTTCGAACAGTTGTACGATAGGCCCATAAACATTCACCTAACTTGTCGTCCCAGTAATGCTGACTTTTCGAGACAAATTTCTTGAGAAGCTTGCCAATGGTCTTGTTGAAAGCTTCTGCGAGACCATTAGCGGCGGGATAGTATGCCGTTGAGGACATACTCTGAATTCTGAACTTAGTGCAGAACCTCTGAAAAGCCTGATTGACAAACTGGGGTCCATTGTCATGGACGATTCGTCGAGGTATACCAAAATGGTAGATGACGTGATGTTTAACGAATTTGATCATATCAGATGACTTTACCTCCTTTAAGGAATGGTTTCAACCCATTTAGAGAAGTAATCAGTTATGGCTAAAATGAACCGATGTCCTTTTGATGATGGTGGGCTGATAGGGCCAACTACGTCCATGCCCCACATCTCAAATGGCCAAGTAGAAGTTGTAGAGTGGAGGTATCCTGGTGCTTGATGGATGAAATCACCATGCACTTGGCAGGAGTGACATCTTTTGGCATAAGTGATGGCGTCAGAGATCATCTTAGGCCAATAATATCCAACCTTTGGAGTCGATCCCCAAGTTTTGGGCCAGGTTGATGGGCTCCACACATGCCGTCATGGGCTTCTTTCAATATCTCCTGCGCCTCTTTTTGTGACAGGCAACGAAGTAAGATCCTGTCATGCGACCGACGATACAGTGTTCGCGTAATCGCATTATAGTAGAATTTAGGGCCTTTCCTTCTAATGACAGCCGCTTCTTTGGTATCATCAGGCAGGATGCCTACAAGACATAATCAATGTAAGAGAATCGCCAGTCTCTAGGCTCTGGGCCGGTTGACGACTCAAGAGCTTCTTTGACTTGATTGTTCCCGATCGGCTTCTGGTAATCTTCATAAGCGATTCTTGGATAATACAGGTCATGGCTGTGGGCAAGTATTTTCTCTACTACTCCAGCTGGAAGGGTTAAAGAGGCAACGAGAGATGCCAGTGCATCTGCATGCGCATTTTGCCGGCGGGGTACCTGGTCGATGTAAAAGTTTATGAACCTCTCGGCCATGTGGACAGTTGCGTTGTAATAGAGTACTAGATCTTCATGTCTGATTTCGTACTCCCGCGAACTTGGTTGACGATAAGTTTAGAGTCACCATATGCCTCGAGATTTTTAACGCCAATCTCATCGGCGAGTTGCATTCCAATCAAAAGGGCATTGTACTCCGCTACATTGTTGGAACAAGGCTCGGTTAACGAGACGGCTCGAGGAATCACATAGTTCTGGGGGGAGACGAGTACTACCCCCACTCCTGCTATGATATGTCCTTTCGGGCCTGTTCTCGATGCACCGTCAAGAAAAGTTATCACACTTGTCTTTCAAAAGATGTCTAGGTTAGGCAAACTTCAGCGACCTCGTCTGGGAGATCCTCGTAAAGTTCGGTTGCCCTCGGATCTGGATGTTCAGCCAGAAAATCCACCACTGCTTGTCCCTTCACGGCTTTTTGTGGTAAAAAGCGCATTTCATATTGGGATAGCAGTATGGCCCATTTTACCAATCGGCCGTTTAACGACGATGGCTTTGTCATGAGTAGCCTCAAAGGGTTAACCTTTGATATGACGTTTATAGTTTGGCCTACCAAATAGTGTCGCATTTTCTGAACAGCGAACACCAATGCCAAACATTCCTTCTCGATCGGGTTGTATCGATGTTCGGCCCCGATCATGGTTCTACTCAAACAATAGATTGTTTGCTCGTGTCCTTGATCATTGTTCTAGGCTAGTAAAGCTCCTAGAGAATGATCCATTGCTCCGACGTATATCAAGAAAGGTTTTCAGACACCGGAGCTGTAAAGACTGGTGGTTGTATGAGGTATTGTTTAATTTCCTCAAACGATTGTTGGCAAGCATTGTCCCAAATGAACGAGACACCCTTTTTCATTAATTTGGTAAAGAGTTGGCATCTTCTGGAGAGATTTGAGATGAACCTTCAGATGTATGCCAATCGTCCTTGCAATCCCCTAAGTTCTCTGTGATTCTGTGGAGATTGCATCTCCTGAATGGCGCGAACTTTTTCGGGTCCAAATGAATTCTTGTGGAAGTTACCAAAAACCCTAAGAATTTGCCGCTGGCCACCCCCAGGAAGGATTTTGTGGGTTCATCTTCAACTGATGGGCCTGCATGATGTTAAAGATAGCCTTCAAATGGGCTATGTGATCACCTTTGGCGCGACTTTTTACTGCAATATCGTCAACATAGCATTCCACCGTTTTACGCATGCGTTCATGGAAATGGCATTCGTGGCCCTCTAATATGTTACCCCCGCATTCTTTAGTCCGAAGGGCATGACGGTGTAGCAGTATACCCCCAGTGGTATCTTGAAAGAAGTATGTTTTTCATCATCAAGATACATTTTGATTTGGTTATACCCTGAGAATCCATCCATGAAGGACATTTGCTCGAATCCACACGTATTGTCAATCATGACATCCGTGATTGGAAGTGGGAATTCATTTTTGGGACAGGCCTCGTTTGGATCGCGAAAATCAATGCAGATCCGGATCTTTTCGTTCTTTTTGGCAACAGAGACGATATTGGCTACCCAATCAGGATGTTGTTCTTCCCTAATGAAGTCAGAGTCTATAAGTTTTTTGACTTCTGACTGAATTGCCTTCATTACTTCTGGACGGAACCGTCGCTGCTGTTGTTTGACTGGCTTTACGTCCGAATTAATGTTGAGGTGATGCATAGCAACTTGAGGATCAAGTCCAGGCATGTCCTCGTAATTCCAGGCGAAAACATCTATATATTCTCGCACAAGAGATATTAAATCTTCATTCTCGGAGGGCGATAAGCTTTCGCTTATAAAGATGGACTTAGGATTAGCCTCATCTCCTAGATTAATCTGAGAACCTTATCCTCCGTGGGTGGCTCGCGCTGTTCAAAGCGAGTATCCCAAAGAGCATTTAAGTGTTTGATCCAAGGATCCGTATCAGATTGGATCATTTCTTCATCTCTGTCTTCCAAGTGGCTGGTTGAAACCATATTCACTGAAAGTTCTCTGAAGATGTTGCCGACACTAACATCTGACTCCCATATGATGTGCCCGATGAGTAATTATGGTATGACGACTCTTCGGATTCAGAAGCTGATGGGATCGGAGTTGACACATAGCCCAGCCCCCTGTGAGTTCGATGATAATAATCAGGGGTTTTTCCTTTTGGAATGAAAGATCGGAGTAGTATTCTCCTTCTTTTGCCGAAGTTCAACCTAGGTCTGTTTGTCAGATCATACCCCATGCTTTCCATCATTCTGAGTACATTTGGCTCATAATGAATGAACTGAGCTTGCTTTCTGATTCTTCACGAGACATCGGCTCAGATTTGATTTATCCGAAAAGAATTGGTTTTTGGCCTTTCCGTCTTACTGGAATCATGAATATTGATTCTTGCGCATCACCGGCATCTCGGTATGTTTCGAAGGATGATTTCACGGGTACATGCAATGATGTTAAAGCATCCATTCCCGACCAGGGGTCATCATCCACTTCAGTACTAGTGTCTGACGGCACTGAATCAGAAGCAAATACGAAAAGATAAGCCAAATCTAATTCTTCATTAATATACCATCCGCCTACATCATTGGCGGTGTTATCAATATCGAGCTTATTAATGCTCGTTACAAGTGGATCTAGTTCCCACATGCACTCTTCTTTCTCTGGCTCGGTGTCGGCTTTATTACCAAAGTCTGGCTCCTCTGGTTGTGGGTTCTCGTTTGTTTCCACAGAGTCCTGGTAAGGAGAGAGTCTGTGAAATAGTTCTCGACTCCCTTGAACGGATGCCTTTCGGCAATCAACGTTCGTACCTTTCCACTCCCGTCTATGTATTTCATGACTTGGTAGAGAGTGGAGGGAACGATAGAATTACGATGAATCCATGGTCGTCCCAGCAGCAAATTGTATGAGGTGTCGGCATCGATCACGTAGCATGTCACTTTCGACTTTAAGTTCCCAATTTGGCATTTGAGCTTGATCTTCCCCATTAGTGGCATTGAACCCATAAATGGTAGTCTAGGTGGCGCTCAATCGGTGAGTAGGAATCCCTAAATGTTGCATGACCCGACGAGTCATAATGCTCAACGCAGACCCTGGATCTACCTGAATGCGGCTTACTTTAGATGATCCAATGTACCCTGTGAAGTATAGGGGTCCATCATGTTTCCCTTTAACCTGCATATCATCTGCCGTGAAAGTGATGCAGGGAGCATTTTGGGAGGCGTGGAGGCAATCCTCTACATCTTCCTCCCGTGGTCCAACCGGCACTTGGGTCATGAAAACCTTAGCGTTTTCTAGAGCCTCTCTCAAAGCCTCTCTGGTTGACTTTAATAGCCTCAGGAGTTCGTAAAGAGTAATTCGGACCGGGATATTGGCCAGTTGAGTCAGGACGTCAAAGCAGTAAGGTGTTGTAGATCCTTCCGCGATGTCTTTTGAGAGAGCTTTAGAAAACCGAAGCTCTTTCTGTCTCTCCACGGGTTATTTTGTGGAGGGCTTGGCTGACTCTGTAGCGGGTTTTGGAGGGAATACGCCATTTCGTCATACTTTTTCAAATATGACTGGCCCGAACGAGTTTCCGCCACAAGTTGGTTGGGTTCTGCAGCGAGAACTATTGTTTCCTCTTCTAAATCAGTCAGGAGGGAACATCAATTTCTACTTCACGGGAAGAAACACATACCACATTGCAGGACGAAGCCTTTGCCTTGCCTTTGGACCTCCTGCTGGTAACAGTGGTCCATTGCTAGCCATCCATAAGGTCAGGATGGACCCACATAATTTTTCCCTGAGGTATGGGGACAGGTACAAGACCCTTCTCTTGCTGATGGTGAGGGTCTATGTTGATCATTCTTAGTTCCCCTTTTGGGATGGGGACTACTCCAGAGGGTGTTGGAGGTTATCTTCCAAACTGGAGGAATGATGTCATATTAGCCGTCACTTGCTTCTGCTCTGGACGAAGTTTTAGTACCTCTGCATCAATCAGGGCCTGAAGGATGTCTTTGAAGAAATAACAGCTCTTGGTGGGGTGTCCCAGCATCCTATGATACAGGCAGTAGTTGGGATTATCGATTTTACCGACTTCTTCAGGGCGTCTAGCTTCGGGAAGCTTCAGTCTGTTGCTCTTGTTAAGTAATTTGAACAGCGAGTCAACATGTTCGTCCTTGAAGGAATACTGCTTGCTGGCGCGCGGCTGACTTCAAGAGCCACTTCCCTTGACCGGTTGAGGTTTGACAGGGGATTTAGTCTCTGTCGCCAAGTTATCCTTCCTTTTTTTTAAAGGGATGCGTCTGGCGCACGCCTTGTCGACCTTTCGGGTCTGGGTTTATTTTCTTCTGCCCTAACCCGGGCGACAATTTCTTCAGCCTGTTCACCTTGCTGGATCAATTGTTTTCAGGTGCGGCTTTCAGCAACTCCTATTTGGGCGAGGATTGAAGTTTGTAGATTGTGGCGGCATGTTTCTACCAAGGTGACCTGGGTCATACCGCTTGGACATCGGAGTAATACATTCTAAAATCTTTCAACAAATGATTTGATGGACCCCTTTCGTGCTTTGTAGCCAAAAGAGTAGGCATTGTGACTTCTGAGTCGTCTTCAAAGAAGCGTGTTAGGAAGAGCATCTCCAAATCGCCCCAATTTTTAATGGAGCCTTCTAGGAGCTTCATGAACCATTCAAAGGCGAGCCCTTTTAGGGTGCCGATGAACAAACGTGCCAGGATGGCATCGTTATCTACCACGTTCCCCGTCTGAGACTTAAAGTAGTAGATATGTTGGTTCGGTGACCCTTTGACGTCAAATGCTTGGAGGGTCGGAGCTTTGAACTTGGGAGGGTATGGAACAAGGTTCCACTCGGCTGGATATGGCCGGACTACTCCTGCTTCTTGGAAGCCTTTCCGATTAGTAAGGGCCTCGAGACGTTACTCTAATTGATTCATTATTTTAGAATGAACCCCTCCATGGTCTCGGTTGTATTTTTCCTGAGATGAGGATTTAGACGAGCCAGAAGTAGATTGCTCTTTCTCCTCAACATGTACAGAAGATGAGCTTTCTCCCTCTTTTCGTTTGTCTTTAGATTTTTTAGAGGAAGCTTTGTTGGTTGACTTCCTTTTGTCTTCAAGCAATTGTGCCAGCATCTGCTTGAGGGTATCTATAGATTCTTGTTGAGCACAAATCATCTCAATTGTTCCTTCTGGACCTGGGCTTGCTGCTCCAAGCGCCTGGCTGTCTCCTCAGGAGTATTTGTCATGTATATAAAGGCCTCCTTCTCTATGGAAGAGTTCGAAGCTTGTGACTCTGCAATAGCGGAATGCGAGTCATTTACTTCAACGCCCCGAGCCAGGGCACTGTAATTGATCAGGGGAATTACCCCAGTCTGAGTGCGAGTATGTCGGTACACTCCTTCTGGTTCTGTGTCAGACTCGTCGGAGCTGACTACAGGTTGCTTTCCCCTACTCCTGCTTGTCATGTTTGCAGTGATTTCAGGGTAGTCAGTGTCAGAGAAAGTCCTCCTTCTGTGGGAGCGATTTCTTTTAGCTGATCGGGGAGTTAGAGTCAGCAGTCTGAATCTAGACTGCTGGCTTACATGTGGACTGCAGTGGCACTCAGAGAGCATTGTAATAAGCCGTTCGCAGGAACACGATGGAGTGATCCGACTAGCACTTCTCTTTCTTGTCAAATAATTCCTTAGATCCATGGGAAGGGGATCGAAGAGATTAGCCTCGGATTGTCGAGGGCTTTTCAACCTGCGAGAGTTCTCCTTGTTTCGCAAAGCTGAGACGCAAGGTTCTGAGACACAGCTCTCGCGTTGCGGCTCTAAAACGCGAGTCTGGCGTCTCTGGTGAGAAGAGACGCGGCTCTTGCGTTGCCGATTATCGCATCTGAGTAGAGATGCTTGAGAAACGCAGGGCTGCTGGGTCCCGCGTACAGAGGCACGTGTCTCGTGTCTTTGATAAAGAGCACGAACTTCGCGTTGGCGTTTGGGAAGCGGTGCGTCAGAAACACAAGCTTGGTGAATCTCACGTTTAGGTTGCCAAACGCGGACTTCACGTATCTGATACGGTTCAGAAGAGACGTCGGTCTGAACTTCGCGTCCTACCTCTGTTGGACAAACAATTATTCCAACTTGTTGTTGACGCGCACGCCGCATCTGTCACCGCTCAGCGTTCCGGTTACGTCATGTGGGTTGAAGGGAACCCCCGGTAACCCGGCGCTGAGGAAGGGGATGAACAGGCTGAACATCAGGAACGTTAACCACGCGGGTCTCATGGGAGACGTTGGCGCGGGCGTTACGCATGATGCGATTAGCTATAACATCCTTCTCACCAGTCGCATCTGAGAGGATCTCAGAGCGGATTTGAGAGCAAGTCCCCGAGGAGACTTTTCGGTAGACCCGCGCCTTTGGGCTCTTGGAGCCAGAAGAGAGGAACTCTTCATACTTCGCCTGGTCAAACTCTACGACAAGTGATTCGACCGTTTTTCCCATATAGGTGACATCACCTTGCACCACAACTTGCTCGTCAGTAGAGAAAGTAGTCCCTAGTGGAGACATCTCCTATTTGGTAGGAGAAAGTTTGTTGTAAAATTTTTCTTAAATCAAGATGAAAGATTACAACGGACTAACACTCTGACTACAAGGGAGGGGAGATGTTTAGACTTGAATCTTCCCTTTGTTTAGTGCTGGGTTCTTGATGTGGCGGTGAAAAGTGAATCTAATTTTTCATTGACTAGGTGAACGTCAGGACCTCTTGGGAATCCTCTCTTTGGATAGCAGACGGAGTAACACAGCTCCTGTCGACCAGGAATCTCAAAGAGTTTGTAGGCAAAGATTAACTTGTACGCAGCAAGTTGTTTGAAGAGTTGAACTCTCCCTTTCTTTTCGATGGAAGTCTTGGTGCTTCTACAGCTCATAAGCGAAATTCTTCTCCAAGAGTTATCTGATCAACCGACCCCTTCTCCATAGCAAACGGGGCTATTTATAGAGGTTTCAGGGGTGAATGTGCCCCCTAAAAATGCTCCATAATGGGGGGTTAATTCCTCATTATGTGGGCAGTAATTGACCCAATAACGAGGGCAGTTATAACTGAGATGCGGTCCTCGCGCCTTGGTGCTGCAGTGATGCAGAGACGCGGGTTTCGACCCTCGCGTCTTAATACTGCAGTGATGCTGAGACACGGGTTTCGACCCACGCGTCTTGATGCTGCAGTGAACGCGGGTTTTGACCTTCGCGTCTTGATGCTGCAGTGATGGCTATGATTAGCCCTGCGTCTGGAGTTTGGACTCTACTTTTTAATGACTTATCTTTTAGTGATTTTTAGACAGCCTACACCCTACCCTGAGGCCTACAAAATAGCTCATGCCGCTACTTCTTGGGAATGTCCTAAAAGACGGAAGTTCCCCTACATTAACCATGCATAGCTGGCCTATAACAGGAACTACCACGACGGCCCCCGAGCGATGCAACAGTCAGCCTTGGGCCAACATCCATGACACAACTTCAAAACTAGAAGCTTTCCCTATTCAGGTAAACATTCGTAGGTGCTATTGGGAAATGAATCCCGTTCGGGAACTATATTCTAAGTCATTCCAAATGCTTCGGAGTCAAGTCAACGCCCCGAAAGACGAAACAACAAGTCCAATCTCAAACAAGGTAAGATCTAAATAATACATGTGTTAATAGCTTTCTGCTTTTTTATAAAATTATCTTTTGGTTACATCCATTCAAGAACAAAGTGTGGATACATTTGATAAATGTGATACAAGTATAAGTTTTGATTTTGCATGAATGCGTTCTTCCTGTGCGAAAAGGCAGAGGCGCTCATTGTTCAGTCCCCAGCTGCGTCATGGTGATGACTCCTAAGAAAAAATCCACTAGGGTCAGATGAGCGACGATACCAAGAACTCGCAGGAAGACCACCAGTAAGGAGAACCATGATCAAGTTGCAGATCAAAGCCTGCAAGGCAAAGAAAGATATTGATGCCATGATCGTAACTCTGAAGTGAAGACGGATAAAGAGGCGGCATCTTATAAAAGCACCGGCGATCGGCCCCTGATACAAGAGTCGGCGTCGAATACCCTTATGCTCCCAGTCATATGCTCGCTGCAAGGAAAGAAAAAGGGTTCATACCCAAACTTCTCCCCAGTCTGAAAAAGCCAGATGTGCAAACCAAGAAGAAAATAGGTCATTGCATGTCCATCCCCACAGTTGGGTCTCGTCGCAAGAGCTGAAACCCCTTGACGAGCCTATCACAAGAATTGATACTCTTTAACAAACAGACTACCAAACGTCAGGAGTGCAACAGACGTCACCACCCGTTTCCTCTCCTTCCTCCACTGAATATAAAACGAAGGAGACAACACCACTTGCAAAATAGAGAAAGATTTTAACAGTAAGGAACTTTTAGGGAAGCAGTTCAGATCTCTCCTGAAAAGTTTCACCCTATTTATAGGGAGAAGAAGCTCAGGCGTCAACCACTCAGGCTCCTAATCCCAAAGGAAGATGAAGCATCACTTGACTTAAGACCCTACATGTGTCATAGAAGAAGGGACTTAAACCGTCGCACCAGATACGCCATGTCTTCCTCAAAAATTGCTCGCATTCATAAGAAACAGTTACTTTATCAACGTCGCAATAGATGGGATCAGTATTTAAGGCTTTGCCAGCCTGTAGAGTCACGCGCGCCATAACAAGAGAAGAGCAAAACGACAGCAAATGGACCCGAGTCAACTTCAGGTTCTGCATCACTTTTTGCTCCCCTCTCCTTCGAAGTCCCTGGGAACTTATAACCCCGATAGATTCTATGACTGCCTCCAAAGAGAGGATAGCAGAGGGGCATCTGTAATGGTCACTTTCTAATCCGCCTGAGATTATGACACGTGTCTATTCTCCCCGAAGAAATGCGCGACACGTGACCACCTTCAGAACACCTAATTTAAAGTCTTCATCCAGTTTGAACTCCAAGCTGATCGGATAATTAGAATAAGAAGTAAAACTGGTTACAGGGGATCTTCACCTCTAAACTCCAATCCTCATTCAAATGGGACATTTACCCTTCGGGAGCAATTCGTCCTTATCTACAGCAAGGCGCAAACTACACATAGAGTTGGACTCTCCCTTATCTTGATTCAAATTGGGATGATCAGCTCAACCGTCATGAAGATGAGAATTTTAAGTATTCAAACTGAGCAGGACTCCCTAACCTTATCTGTTTGATATAACCTGTATAAATAAAAGACCCCCCAATGAGGAAGGGGATCACGATCGGAATCTAGAAACCCTAACATACTAGAGAAGCCCACATGTAATCACCATTATTATAGTGGAATTTTCCTCTCTCTTTATGATTTTTTTCACTTTGGGTTTCTACGTAAGTTCTGTGTGTTTGTCTTACTGTGATTTTGATTTAGAGATCTGTCTTCATTATTTTTGGGTGTGAATTGATTCTTTAGGAATTTACCCACTACAATGAGAATACTGCTCCTCTTGAAAGTAGCATGGATCATGCTATAAGCTCCAAGCCCAAAGAATTAACTTTGGTCTTAATTTGATGCAATTCTTTCTTTCTTTTTTTGTTTTATTTTATTTTTTTTTGTTTTTCAATTTTTTTAGCAACAAATACCTATTATTATAAAAACACATCAATGTTTCAATCTAGAGCAAATCTCAACGCTCAATTTCACTAGAAACAATCAGAGCTTTAGATTTTAATTATGAGATCTTTACCATAGATTTTAGTTATCAATAACTTCGTTCGCCTTCGATTCTCTCTTCCTCTGTTCTGCTAAACATCTCGCCTTCGATTCTCTCTTCTCAAAACTGGATCATCTCACTGAAAGTCAAACTTCTGCAGTTATTAATTTTTGGATATTGTTAGAAAATTAGATGAAGGAAGAAGAACAATATGGAATTGGAAAAACTTTCGAAAACTTTAGGACTTTGAACGGGCGAGGAGGAGGAGGGAGAAGAAGATTCAAACTAAAACTTTTAGAAATTTTTAGAAAAAATTATCTCAAAAATAAAGTTTTAGAACATATGAAGGAGGAGAAAATTCAGGTTGAGGAATTTTTTTATGGAAAACTAAAAGTTTTAGAATTTTGTTCAGGAGGAGAATGAAGGAGATTAATTTGGAGAGTTATACAAATTTTTCTCTTGGAAAAAAGAAATTCTAAAAGTTTTTAGAGCAAGAAAACTTTTAGAACCTTTCTTTAAAGGAGCCTAATGTTTCTCTCTTAAGAACATAGTCTGACTAATATGATGATGATGATGATAGATAATAGGATTTAATAATATTGTTATCATAATTTCTGAGAAAAACTATTTTTTTAACTAATTAATGCTAAATTGATTTTCACCTTCAATTAGAATATTCAGAAAATAAAAAAATAAATAATGATTTATCATCAAAAGTCCCGCAAAAAAATCCAATCCCCAGTCTCTAATTATCTGAAAATCTCACTGAATCTCAAAATAATATCCAAAAGGAGTTTAGATCGCATCGGATCGAGGAGTTGCGCCGACGAGGTTATTCGTCGCATCACCAATATTGTGATGCTAGGAGAGAGGAGTTAACATGGAGTGAGGATGACGGAGTCCGTGTGCAAGGAGTACGATGGATCGGAGGATTAGACTGGGCTTTATGGTTTCTGAAAGCCAAATTGGCGTGGGCATGGCATTGCAGCCTTCAATATACCTCTACTGTATTTTTTTCTTTTTTTTTTTCTGAAGGCTCAAATTTGTTTGTTGTACATCTTTACACCCTTCATTCTTGAGATGTTTCATTAAGTACTTATTAATGGAATGCCAGGATTTTTTGACCTCACGGCTTGTTTTTCTCCAAAAAAAAAAAAAAAAAAAAAAAAAAAAAAAAATCTAGTACTCTTCTTTCTTTAAGTTAGGATCAATAAAACTTCTTACCCTTTCTCTTCCCTCTCTATGTTCTTAATTGCTTTTGTGGTTTCGCATTTGTTGCAAGTCAATTGAGAGTTCAAAGAGGATCTTTCGTTGCTAACCTGTCTATTTTCCGTCCATGCTTCATGTTAGTTGCCTTCATTCGAGTGCGTGATTAAGTCAAGTAGTCAAGATGTCGACTTCTTGGCACTATTAGAACCTAATTGTTAAGAACATGGAATTTGGAAACAAATAAAAAAAAGGTAAATGAAGTTCATTCGATTATTTTGGGGTGAACAAAACCGATGCTCATGTTGCAAGTAAAATTAATAGTGTCCAATCTGTTGATAAGCTATTTTTGTGGGGGGAAAAAAAATCTGAGACCATATATGTCATTATAACTGTTATTGAAATTATCAGAAATGTTTGCTTGCACAAATGGCACTTCCGAAGCTTCTGATTTTCTACAAGAATTAATGGTGAGAAGTTTTAACTTTTAAGCTTGATAAAGTACTGGTCTTTGTTAAAAAAAAAAAAAAAAGATTTTTTGTTGTTACTCTAAACTTTTGTTGTTACTTTCCAAAAATAAAAAATACACTAAAATTTTATAGCATTCTACTTGAAAAGAAAAATGTCGAATCGAAATCCCATAACAAGTAGACACCTTGTGAACACTTAACCCATAGCAACAAAAGAGTAGAACATAGTTAATTTAAAATTTCGAATCTATCTAACAAACACTTGCAATTTATACTTATGCATACGTCAAGACAGTTAGGGAAAATATTCTAACTAAATCTATATGGACATTAGGCACGTTGCTTCCCTCGAATTGATTCATGTATATTTTATTCTGTTATTAAGAAAAAAGAAAAGAAAAAAATAAACAAACAAACTATCATCCTTTCTCTGTGAAAATCCTAATCAACGAGCACTTGATGCACGTTCGTTTTTAACTAGTTTTATAAAAGCATCAATAGTGTTTTCGTTGAGAGCAATTTTAGACTGTTAAATTGTCATAATAAACCTTTACATTTGATTGAGAAAAAGAGAACCTCAATTAAAAAAATTTCAAATTACAATGAAACTGATATATTGAGACATTGTTATATTAAATTCTCACTATTGATTGATAACAAAAAATAAATTAAAAAAATTTTAAATCAAACCAACTCATGATTGGAAAATAAGGATTCAATTTGAAAATTTCTCATATGCTTCTTCTATTCTCTAAATATTTTTTTTAACTACTACCTAAAAATTTCAATTTTCTATATATTAAAGTCCATGTCACTGTACCAAAACTCCAAAGTTGAGGTTGTCAAGTTGTGAAGCCTAATTACTGCCTTGACTATTTGTGTCCCTATACAGAGTTATTACGTAGACTGACCTACGTAGTCAGGTCATTGTGGGGGTTAGAATAGGGGCAGGAGCCCCTCCCAGGTACTCGGTGCAGAGCCCCCGTACCAAATTATTTTTAGAAGCCCCCTTGTAAATCCCAGAGTGAATGTGGAGCACTTCAGTTAGGCGAGTTCAAAGTTTCAGATCAAGGATAATATCGTAGTCTCAGTGCGGATTAGCAGCTTGGTTTCGGGAGCTCGATTTTTGAGAGCCATCTTGGTGATGCATAGCGAAAAAGTGATCCATTCTGAAAGCTTCGTAGCCTGTGAAACTTAGAGAACACGTGTTAAGGGGCAGTTTAGTGATTTCATAACTTGTAATCCTAATTTTCTCTATAAAAAAGATGCGTCACCATTAGGTTTATATAGAAAAGAAATACGTTTATGCCATTGTAAATACAGAGCGGCTGTGAGGTTCTCTCTTTTTCTCTTGTAATCTCTTTGATAATATAATAAATGATAATTTGGAAGAAAAAAATTCAGTATGCAAATTCATAAAGCAATTACATCAATATATATAGATACAAGAGAGAGTAGATAGATAATAAAATGGATAGTAGGATAAAGTAAGATAAGAGTATATAAAGATAAGGGGGACCAAACATCAAAAGTTTGAATAGAATCTCGCGAAACTTATGATGACCTCGTCGAGGGAGCAGATTGCGGCCGAGGGTGGCATGACGAGATCCAGAGGTCTGAGAGGACGACGAACTCCATAGGGCAAGATCCAGATCGATCAGGCTGGGCGAGATCAAAATGCATCAGACATAAGATGAGAGGGCGACATCTAGATGGATTCCAGATCAGGCAGGGCAAGATCCGGATGGATCAGGCAAGGCGAGATCCAGATGAATCAAGCGGATGTTGAGGGAGGTCGATCGTCTGAGTATGAAAAAAAGCCCAAGAGGGCTAAATTTATGAGAAAGCCCAAGAGGGCTCGAATCAGATTTTGTAACGTTGGAGGATCACGGGTGATGGTGGAGCTGACATAAGCGGATGCGAGAGCATCAGTGAGGACTCAATTTTAGCTGAGGCGAAGGAGGATGCACGAGGATGATGAGGAAAGCTCTGATGTTGTATGAGGCGAAACTGTCCCGACGCTAGACATACACTATGCGACCGCGACCCAGCGCAGCTCGAGAACACTGAGAGAATTTCGATCAGCAAAGAAAAAAATTAAAGAGGTTTTGATACCATGATAATTTAGAGAAGAAGTTTCACTATGTATATTCATAAAGCAATTACACCAATATATATAGATATAAGAGAAAGTAGATAGATAAGAAAACGAGTAGTAAGATAAGACAAGATAAGGATGTCTTAAGATAAGGGTATCTAACATTAGGATAAATGTATTTAAAGATAAGAGTATTTAATATGTGCAGCTCCGTGATTTTTTTCGATTTGAATTTTTAATGTAAAATTCTGGTGTCATTAATTGTGCGTTTGATTTGTGTTCTTTCTTCTTTCCCAATTCATTCTCCCAACAGAGTGTGATATTTATATTTAACACGTCCCCGCAGGTCGAGGGTCATTTTTATGAGCTAAAACCTGAGCTTTTTACGGTAGCAGTATTTTTTGTTTTAAATCCTTTTTAATGCGCGTCAAGTGAGAATTGAATTTGGGTAATTTTGATATCATATTAAAGTAGCTACCACTACATCAAAATTCTAAATTTTAGGTGAGGGTTGAGGTATTTATATTTTTAACACTACATAAAAGCACCAATAACGTATCCGCCGAGAGTGATTTTATGCTGTTAAATTATCATAATAAATATTTTACCTTTGACTGTGAAAAAGAGAACCGCAATTAAAAAAGAATTTCAAATCATAACATAATTGATATATTGAGTTACTGTTATAGTAAATTCTGAATATTGATTGATAATAAAAATGTAAACTAAAAAGAATTTCTCAATCAAACTAACTCATGGTTGAGGAAAGAATAATCCCATTTAAAAACTCTTCTCATGCTTCTTCTAATATCTCAGTATTTTCGTTTAACTTCTGCATAAAAGTTTTAGTTTTCTGCGTAAAAGTATTATAGCGTTTCGGTCGAGTAGTCTCATTAAAGTCCTTCATGCCTCGTAAATGAATCTGAGGTTCTATTCTTGCACCAAAGAACCGAGTGACACTGAAATCCCCACCCATAAGCCAAGGTCCCACAGCACAGTATCTTAAAGGCTAGCTAGCATCTCTTGCCAGAGAGAGAGAGAGGTGGACGACGAGGATACGCTTCGGTACAACGGCTTCAAAACTGGAGAGAGAGAGAGAGAGAGAGATCCTCGACTAGTAGTTCTAGTAAGGCGTTCAAAGCAGTCTTCACGCCATCCAACCAGTTGGCCTCCAGCAGAGCCTTGGGAAGCCATGTAACTCCCTCCAATAGAGCGAAGAAAAAACAGGGAAAGGAAATAAAGATTCAGAATCTTGTAAAAGTACGATGTCAATACAGAATGGTGTTTATGAAAAATCAGGGATTCTACATCGTTTTTTGGGGCAACCAAGGCGTCGAACATTCCTTGAAAGTATCTAACATCAAAACGATAAATTCTAGGTCCTGGATTGATGTGGGAGCTCGCTTGTTGGTCCAAGCAGAGGTGGAAACCGAGTCATGGGCTTAAGAAAGGAGAAGCCACTATGGGCTGGGCCAAGCCCACAACAAGAGTTAAGTTGTTGCCAGCGTGAAAGGTTGCTGACAGAGGAGGTACATGTCCCAGCTGTTATTTTATTTTATTTTTTTTGATTTTTTTTTTTTATCATCAGAGGGGTGTTTAGGAGAACTTACCAATTTTAGCTGCGTGATGGAACACTGAAAAATTTGAAACACAGAACGTCCTCATCATACGGAGGGGTGTGCACCACTCCGCCACGTGGCCTCGGCCCCAGCTGTTAATGGAGCAGAAAACAAAGTTGGATTCAAATTTGCAAAATTTTGTTTGCTAGTGGGTGGGCTCAGACAAAGGCTGCTGTTGGGCCACAGAAACCAACAGTGGATTGTTGGTAGAAGGACCTAGCAGAGTACGGCTGAGACAGTAGCCGGGCCTGTGGAAGTTTCTTGAGCAGCCTTGACGTGGCAATGCTTCGCAACGGGTGGATCCCAGACTTCACGCAATAGGAGATTAGCTGACGTGGAATCACTCCAATCCGAGCTCCAGTCCTCAGGAGAGTGGGACCGGGTTGAGTGCGAGCCTGACAACGAGTTAGACTCAGTGCCCACACCCAAGGATGGGCGATTGCATGGCGATCGAATGCGCTGATATCACCGGCCCTTCTCGTCGACGGCGAAGGTTCGCGATCTTCAGCGATCTGCCTGCCTTTGTCCATACCGCCTTGACCCAGTGAGGTAGATTCATGAGGACGAGAGGGTGGCTGACTAGCGTCATGAGGACGACGTGGGGGCGCCGGTTGGCCCTCCGGCGGTGGCAAGAAGGAGGGGAAGGCTGGTGCGGCGGAGCAACGCCTAGGGAACGAATGACTCAAACCTCCACCGAGATCAGCAAGAAAGATGTCGAAGGAAGCTGAAGGACTGGAATCATGATTGAAGGCATCAATGAGGGGGCACTGCGGCTGATGGGTTGGTGAGCGAAGCAGTGGCTTTGGAGGCTCGAACTTGATTGGCAAAGCTCTCTCGCCTCACCCATGTCTTTACTTCCTCTCCTGAGTAATATTACTGTGTTAATTACATGACAGAAGCTTCAAAAATTTTAAAATTTTATACTCCTAAAATTTGATATCTTATTGTCAACACGAGATTAATTTTTAATGGCATGTGTAATTGACTTATAATATTATAAATTGTTCAAAGACTTTAAAGTTTTATACTCTTGAAACTCGGCATCTTATTCTCGTGTCAACACGAGATTAGTTTCTTTATAGTATGTGTGTGACTCACGTACATGAACCAAATCCATACTAAAATAGACATAAAGAGATGTCTTGCCTCTTCTTGTAATGAGCTTTGGAGTTTGGGTTACACAGGAAGATAATGGCGGGGAATTGGGCCAAGCCCGACCCTAGCCTGACTTATTCTGATCTGGCTTACAGTTAAGCTTGAAATGAACATTCATAATTTATAATTATGCTCGGGTTTTCAGCCCAATATTTAATTTTGCTTAGTTTGGACTTAAGGTGTACAACGCTGGTTAGATCTCGTTCTAGCACCCACGAACCCTGAAAACTTTTTTGTGCTCAAATCCACGAACACAGTACTCGAATCCACGAGCGATTTACTCGAATCCACGTGCAAGAGATAACGACTCGAATCCACGATCAATTTGAAGAAAAATCTCAATTTTATTAATAAATATTCGATGCCAAAAATAAAGAATAGATAGACTTTTATATAGGCTTACAAAGAGTACTACTCCTACAAGAAAATATAACCTATTTTTTAAAAAAACAAAAAGATTTAAAAGAGTCTTAATCTATTAAAGAAAATAAAATTTAAAATAAAAAAACAATTCAAAATAAAAAAGTAGATAATCTATCTATCGGAATTCAAATCTGACCCGATTATGAAAACCTAAGCAAACTCGGTTACTCAGATACGCAATAGAGTTGTCGACAGGTGAAAGGCCCTCTCGACAGAACTGTAAACCCTCAATTCTCGAGAAAAGCATGTCGATAGGCTTTGATTTCAAATGTCGACAAGGATGTTTGAATTCAGCTCTGTTTTGAACTACTTCTTGCCTTGGTCTCCTGCATCAGTCCCTCTCTCTTCAAAAGAACTCGTCCTCGAGTTCTTATCATGATATACCTGCTTGGTAGGGACTCTTTAAGTTGGGATTCTTTCTTTTATTAAATATACCATCATCATATCTTCTTCCTTGAAAAGTTTTTCTCGTCTTTCTTATCAGCTGTTGTCTTATACTTCTTATTGGTCTTCTCAATGTTCAATAAAATATCTTCTTATACATCCTTTGAACTGCAAACCGCGTTGTTATATGTAAACTCTGCTTGAGGCAACGTTTGATTCCACGGTCTATCTTGAAGGTTTTCATTATAATCCATGTAGCTCAATGAGGGATCACGTTTTCGTTGCGTCCACGTGTACTAATAGTAGGTGATATGAACTTGAAGAATTGAAAATTTTCATATTGAGCATTCTCTTTCAGCATGAAAGGATCTTCAAAATCATGACGAATAGATGTACCATGATATTGAATATCACGCATGAGTGATAATCCTTCTGTAAACGTATCATGAATAATTTCTTTGAACTCCTCTAATGATGGTTCTATCTTCTCGAGAATTTCAGCAGTTGGAGAAACTCCTTCTAAAGTAATGCCTTGCGCTATTTTCTTTGGCTCTACGAAGAACTTGCTTTGATTGCATATGGGTATGAAATTTGGCTTCTCTTCTTTTGAACTAGGAATAGGTGGTATAGGCTGATTGTTGGTTGTAGGTATGTCAATCAATGATGAATCTTTCTTGGTGGATATTTCTTCAATTGGCTCAGCTAAAGGCAACAGGCTTGTAAATGTTTTCATCTGTCTCCACGTTCTTATAGGTGGTTTTCCATGGTACATACGGGTGTTTTGAAATTGATTCCACCATGCCTTTGTCCTTCTTTTAAACTTGTAGGTCACAAACTCGACTAGATCCTCCACGATAATATACTCCATATCAAACAACTTATCAATTTTATCGATCCAAAGTGAGGTTGACTTAACATCAAGACTCTTATTAAAGAAGGAATAGAATTAGAAAACATGTCTCTCCTACTAGGGCTCAAAAATTCGCTTCTCCTACTAGGGCTCAAAAATTCGCTTCTCCTACTATGGCTAAGATTAACGAACCTTTTTTTACCTATCATTGAACATCCCTCCATCTTCATAATCATCACAGTGATAGATGGGACTTCGCAATTTCTCTTCATAGAAAAATTCAGTAAATTAAGGATGTTGTAGATGATACCTTAGCGGTGGATGATTTGGTGGTGGTCGATATAATAGTGGTCGATGTGGTGGTGGTTGGTATGATTGGCGATCATGTATGGTGGTACATACCATCGGCCAGACTTTGATCATCAATCTTGAGGGGCATCCTTTCGATCACTTGGTCCAAATGATCCAAGGTAAATTTGATGGTGCGGTCCCTCCTTCCAGCAGTGCTCATCCTTGTGGAAAAATCTTGCAATCCATCGTCGTCTCCTGTCATCGTCGGAAGTTGCCGAAACTCTGAAACCAATTGACATGGGATGGGAAGCGAACGACGCCGGCTAGATCTAGTTCTAGCATCCACGAATCCTGAAGACTTTCAGGTAGAAATTATGCTCGAATCCATGAATACAGTACTCGAATCCACGAGCGATTTACTTGAGTCCACGAGCAAGAGATAACCACTCAAATTCACGAGCAATTTGAAGAGAAATCTCAATTTTATCTATCAATATTCAATGTCAAAAATAAAGAGTATAAGGGTGTTTATATAGATACAAAGAGTACTACTCCTACTAGGAAATTATAATCTATTTCTAAAAGAAAACAAAAAAATTTAAAATAGTTATGGTCTATCTAGGGGTGAGCAGAGTTCGGTTATAACCGAAATAACCGATCAAAAATCGAAACCCGAACCCGAACCGAACCGAACCGCTCTAGTTCGGTTGGGTTTTGGTTTTGTGTTCCAAAACCCGAACCCGACCGAACCAAACCGAATCTCTCATCCTATATATCACCCCACTAAATTCAATTTAGTGAATCATATAGCTCATAACAAAAAATGGTGGAACTTTATCTCATTATTTCTAGCAATATCATCTTTTTTATGTTGAACATGTGAAAGCTATGTTAAATACACCATCACAATTGGGAATAATATTTATATTAATATAGTTCTTTTTTTTCATTCTTGCCTTAAAAGTTAGTAATAATTATGTGAGTTTTGATATAAGAGCTCAAATACAGTGTAAAAATTTTAGAATATGTTTCAATGCACATTACGGTTAGGATCGTTTTCTTATTTCTAATTTGGGTATTGGATATTTGAGATTAGAATATTAAAGAATGATAATATAATGGTGATTAAAAAATGCAAGAAATGATGGCAATATATTGGCCTAATCGAAAAAACTGAAAAACCGAACCGAACTGAGTCGGTTCGGTTCGGTTCGGTTACTAAGTCTAATCGGTTCGGTTCGGTGTTGTAAAAATTAGCAAAAACCGAACCGAACCGACCAATACTCACCCCTAGGTCTATCTATGAAAACTAAATTCAAAATAAAGAAAAACAATTCAAAATAAAGAAAGTGAAAAATCTATCTATCGGAATTCAATCAAACACGATAACTCAAATACACAACAAGGCTGACGATAGGTGAAAATATGTCCACAAGACTGTAAATCCTCAATTCTCAAGAAAAGTCTGTCGACAGGCTCTAATTTCAGCCGTTGACAGGGATGTTTGAACTCAGTTTTGTTTTGAGCTACTCCTTCCTTGGTCTCCTACATCACTTCTCTTATGAATTTTTAATCTCATTCGTAAATAATAATATCACTGTTCTCTTTTATGTTAGATTATTGCATTATTAACATAATTTTGAATTTTAAAACCAGTGAATCTCTTATAATCATAATATTTGAGAACTATCATCTATGTCTCTAATTGTAATAAGATCAAAAGAAAGTTTAATTTTCGTAAATAGGTGTTACCGGTTCATGTAGTTAATTAAATAATATTGAATATTGACTTTATTTTACTTGTTTGTTCATCTATTCTTCACGTAATTAATTTAAAAAATTATATATTAAGTAGTGAGTATGCGGGTCTAATAGTTGCTCAAGTCTAACTCGTTTAGTTGAGAGCTCGGATTAGATATCAAAGCCCAATATGTAAATAGGCCAGCCTTGAGCTCAAGAAAGTTAAATAGGCCCGAACCGGAGTTTATACTAGTCCAAGCCCAATCCCGGCCAATTGCCACTCATATAGACGGCAGAAAGTTAGAAACAACCACTAACACATATGAAGCTACCATTTGGTAGAAGGCTATTAGAATTTTTTTTTTTTTTTTGGTGGCCGCCAGCTAAGCAGTGCATGAAAGCACCCAATATCATGCGCAAGTGAGGACTCGAACCGGCTATTTGTGGATGAGCAAAACCCTTACGAACCCAAGGCCGATCGAAATGCCACTTGCGGCAGATAGCAGACTATTAGATATAGAGGATTTTAATTTGGCCTTAGAGCCACTGAGCATAAGAAATGGCAATAAAGCATAACCAATGATGCATGACATAATATATAATATAAAGAAGAGTTATATACTGCATACGAAGAAAATTTAGTGTCTATCAGATAAAAATATTAATTTTTTACACATGATTTTACCTTTAGCAACCGTCTAAACCGCCATAATGTTCGTTGATCCTCTCATCTACACTAGAACTAATGGATGGTCCAAACCAATAATCTGAATGTATCATTTAACAACTAATAATGAACTATTAGTTTCATGTACGAAATCAGGCTGCTATATTTTTGTTAGAAACAGACAAAAAAAAAAAAAGAAAGAAAGAAAGAAATGGAGATAACATTCTGAAAATTCTTCACATATATATTATATAAACATGAACATGTGACATACGACATACAACTACGCAACATTTTCATGCTATTCAGCATTTACTAGCATCACTATTAGCGCTTAAGTGCTAGCAGGGCGCCAGCACATCGATGACGACGGAAGCAAATGAACACAACACAAATATCATCATCACGCAATACCGCAAGCCAAACCTACGCTGTACTGTTGATTGGTTCATCGGCCATCAATCTCTTCAGAGCTTGACGATGTCAGGGATCTCGACTGGATACCTATGGATGCAGCTCGACCACGGCCCGTCGACGGGCGTTTTGACCGTCCTGATGCACTTCCAAACTGCACTGTTGCACTTGAACCCGGACCCGAACCCAATCTGCCACACTCGGTCCCCTCTCTTCATCCTCCCTTTTGATTCGATGTAGTTGAGCTCGTACCACAACGAACTGCTCGACGTATTGCCGAACCGGTGCAGGGTCATTCTCGACGCCTCCACGTGCTCCGACGACAGCTGCAGGCTCTTCTGCAGCTCGTCGATCACGGCGCGGCCGCCAGCGTGAATGCAAAAGTGCTCGAACGCCAGCTTGAAGTCAGGAATGTACGGCTTCCACTTTGAGTTGATTATTTTCCTGCCGATAAAAGAGAGGACAAACAGGAGCTGCTCCGACGTTGGCAACACTAGAGGCCCAAGAGTGGTGATGTTCGACTTCAGTGCTTCGCCTGCGATCGCCATCAGATCTTTCGACAGATTGATTCCGGTGTTCCCCTCAGAGTCTTGTTCTTGGTAAACGCAGCGGTACGCCTTGTCGTCGGCACCTTTGTGAGTGCGAACGACGTGAAGGAGTCGGTACTTGGCCCGGCGCTTCTCTGTGCTTCGATTTGAGAGCAGAACAGCTGCTGCGCCCATTCGAAATAGGCAGTTGGGAAGCAACATGGATCGCTGGTTTCCACTGTAGTAGTTGGGCGTGATTATTTCAGTGGACACAACAAGAGCATAGGAGTTGGGGTGCGTTTGCAAGAGATCTCGAGCGAGATCAATGGAGATGAGCCCAGCGCTGCAGCCCATGCCAGAGAGATTGAAACTACGGGTGTTGCTGCGGAGTTTGTACTTGTTGATGACCATCGCGGACAGCGAAGGGGTTGGAGAGAAGAGGCTGCAATTTACAATCAAGATGTCAATGTCCTTCGGTTTAAGGCCGGTTTTAGAGAACAAATCGTCGATTGCAGAGAAGATGACCATCTCTGCTTCGGCTCGTGTTCTCTCCATCGTCGCTGTCGGGGGTATGTAGTGGATCGACGGGGGGAGGGCGGTCTCTTCGCCGAGGCCGGAACGCTCTAAAATGTACATTTGGAACTTGATGGTTTTCTCAGTGTAGTAAGGAATAAGGCGAGAGTGCTCAAGAAAACTCGAGAAAGGAATGCGATAGAAATAAGGGGGCTTGAAGCAGGCGTAGTTTATGAGGTAGACTGGCCGAGGACGGGACATGAAGTAGACCGTTGAGACGAAGATTATAACGAACGTCGAGCAGAGCAGAAGCACGAGGTCTAGTTCGAGCAGGGAGAGGCCTACGTGCAAGAGCTTGTCCGGCCGAATCGGACGAGCTCGAGGACCATGGCAAGCATGACGGGGATGAGGAGAAATGTGAAGAAGTGATTGACGAGGTATTGGTAGCCTAGCTTGACATACTTGAGCTTCACAGAGCTTGAGAACAGAGGCAGAGGCTCTGATGATGGCATTTTCAAGAAGGGGGATAAAGATATTCTTCTTTTTCTTTTCTGTTTTTTCTGATTGAATTTTGGAGGTAAGGTGTCTGAATTTAAAGGCCATTTTCGCGGCAATCAATATGGAGGTAGATGGGGAGGTCCATTTAATATTGCTGGCCCCAGCAACAGTGTTTTGTGATTTACTGCCTCACTATTTTAAGAACAATCTAGCATTTCTGACAGTGAACTGAGTGAGTTTCTCAGAGCGTGAGATTTGCTGGCATTTTTGCTGCTGCGGTTGCTAATAGCAAGCAAGGCAAAAATTAGGCTTGGGACTGAAATTGGGGGGACAGTATTTAAAGGCCATTTTCGGCGGCAATCAAAAGGTAGCTGGGCGAGGGTTAAAAAAATAATAATTGCTGGGCCTAAAAGCATCGTTCGAGAACACTCTGGCACTCACTCTGGTGTTTTTAACCTGCATACGTGTTGGTTTTGGGAGTAGGGCAGCAGGCCTCATAGTCACAGCCCTCACGCAGCGGCGGACCGCACGAGCACTGCTCTATTCAGAACGCGCATTGTAATAACCCTACTTGATAATAACGTATTAAAATTATTTTTAAAAAAATATTTATTTAAATTTACCTGTTATTTTATTATCATTAATTTAATTAATTTAACTCATTATTTCTATCTTAAGGTAAGATTTATAACCATTATTGTTAATAACTAATATTTTTTTATATATCTATTCAAATATTGGTAAGAAATTAAATATTTTTATGAATTATTAATAGTATTATTACTTGTTATTATTAGTTAATGTTGTTAATTTTATTATTGTTGTTGTTGTTATTAGGCTTAACCCTAAGCCTAATCTTTTAGCCCATCAACCATTTAGACTCAAACCCAATGCCCTATCCATACCCATTATTCTTATTCTATAATCCTAACTATTGGATATTAATCTTAACAACCCAACTCCCCAAAAATATAATCTTAACCATTAGATCAAATCATAACTAATTTATATCCTAATCATAACTAACCCTATCATTAACCTTATTCCCTCTCCATAATCATCTCCCCATCCCTCTCTCTCTCCTTGGCTTTCAGGGCGCAATAGAACTAATGATTAGTCTTTAATTTTACATAATTTGTATCACATCTTCACATTAATTTCATATTAAATTCTACTAATAAAGCTTTACTTGCTTGATTTTAGGTCCATGGTGTGCAATGGAGAAGAAGACCCTAAATCACCATTTAATTGGTGATTAAAGGCCTATTAAAGATAGCCATTGACATAGAGAACTGATTCTGTAAAAACCAGGGGCTGCAAAGACGAAACCGGGCACAGAGCCTGACAGGAGACAGACGGGACCGCGCGCGGCTCGAAGCGCCGCGCGCGCGGCCCTAGTATGGCCGCGGCCCCGGCCGCGTTTTGGGCCAGGGCCTGTCCCCTGGCCCCCCTCTTCCCTGATGGCTATAAATACCCCCTTGGAGTTTCAGAGCAAAGATATACAGAGTTTAGGGTAGTTTTTCATTCCATGTTGTAGTTTAGTTTAGGTTAGGGTAGTTCTTCTTCTTCCCCTTTGTATTTTCCATTTATTTTAGATCTTGTATTAGGAGAAAGAGTGATATATGAGTGGAATGCAAGAGTGCTTGTAATAGAAGGTGACAAGTTATGAAAGGTGCTCTCTTTACCTCTCTTTGTTTTCTATCTAACTTCTTTTACATGTGTAGCTAATCTTTTCTCTCATGGCACTAACTACTAACCACCAACTAGTCTAGCTTCTTATTTAATAATCCACATGAATCTAATAGCCTCGTTTTGGCCTTGCTCTTGCAAGAGCCATTGATGGCTCATGATGATGGATCTAACTCTAACTTCCTAACCACTAACAAGCTAACATTACTTTACTTCATGCTTACTCTTATCTGGTTTTGATGATTTAAGTGTAGCTTGAACTTGTTTTGTAGAGTTGGGTTGTGATGAGTTACATATGGGTCATACTTTGAATAGCTCTTGAACCAAGGACTAGTGATGGCCAATGATACATGTGAGGCAACTATCACTAAGAGGTTAGCATGTTGGTGGAGTCATTAGTAGTTAGTAGCCATGAGTTTTCTTTTATTTTCACCTTGTTTTAGAAATATCAAAAACCACAAAAACCATTCTTTTCTATGTTTCCCACTTCTTTGTGTTTCACCATATACTTCTCTTTTCATTCTTTCTTTTCTTTTCTTTTGATTCTTTAAGACTTTGAAGAACCTTTTAACAAACACGTGAATCAACCGGTAAAGCTTCTATCGCCTCCCATCCTTATGGATTCGACTCATTTTAGCCTCTATGCTATAACGGAAGTATCGAGGAAGCCAAAACACATACACACTTTAAATCTTCATTTCAAAACATACACTTTTTGTGCGCGGTTTTACCCCGATCAACCAGCAACCCAAGCACCCGGTTCTCCAGGCCCCTCCATGGCTATCGTTTCCCTTTCTCCATGCTTTTTCAAACTCCCAACGCGACCACCCTCGACCTCTGGCCTACAGGCCGCGAGGCATCTCCCATGCAAGCCACTCTTTCACCTCTATGTACAACCGAATCCATGCTGCCAAACTCCTGCGAAGCCCAGCTTGGCCGAGCAGCAGATCAGCACCCGTGCGCCCCCCCCGCAAGCCATGAATCACTCCGGCGTCCGCCGCGAGCACCCCGATGTTGGCCAAAAGGTCCATCGCTTTAGTTTTGATGATGATTAACTCATGTAGTTATAGTTCTAATGATCTTATGTTTATTTAGTCTCAGATATTTGATCAAGATCTTAATAGGTGTATAGCTTCAATAAAGGATTTGAAGTCAAGTTTTGGAGGTAGCACGTGTTGATTCAAGAGCTCACGCATCAAGATCTTATCAAGTACTCAAGAAGAGTCTAACTCATTGGATCAAAGTTTGGACCAAGTCAAGAAGGAGAAGAAGATTTTAAGAAGACTTGTGTCGTGTTTGTAAGTGTTAATATTTATTTTTAGATAAAATGTAAAGGATAGATTAGTTGTGGATTGCTCAAGTTCATACACATACAAAATTTATATGTGTTTTCACAAAATAGTTTTGAGTTTTAGATTTATCAAAACTTATTTTAGAGCATAATGTCAAAAAACATAGATATTTAATCTTATATGTGTAATGGATCATATCCATACACATTAAGCTTCAAAAGTGTTTAAAATATCTTGTTTTTGTATTTGGAGAAGTTTTGAAAAAATCGTTTTTCAATTTGGAGATTGTTTTTGAAAAATACAGATTTTTGTTTAAGGCAAAATTTCTATATCACAAAAATGGTTCAAAATGTTTGTAATATGTGTTGATTTTTAATCACACATGCTTGTACATTAAAGTATTTCAATGAACTTATTTTTGTAGATTTTATATGATTTTATAGGATTTTATTTGAATTAAAAAGACCAAGTTTTAATTCTAAAAAGATTTCAGACCTGGCCTTTTACCGGTCGACCGGACGATCCACCGGGCCAGAAGTCGGTCGACCGGGCGGTCGACCGATGCACACAAAACGTGCATGACCAACTGGCTAGTAGGCCGGTCGACCAGGCCGTCGACCGTTCAGAGAGCTTTGCTCTCTGGATCTGGCCCCGGTCGACCGGGCGGTCGATCGGCCAGAGAGCTCTGCTCTCTGGATCTGGCGTCAGTCGATCGGTAGGTCTAAGCCTAGGCACGGTCGACCGAGCGATCACCAGCAGGCTGCAATGGTCAGAAATTTGACAATTGTCCGGTCGACCGACCGCAGAGTTTTCTGCTGACTTTGACCCCAACGGCTATATTTTTGAAGGCTATAGATTGGAGCTGTTTTGGGCTATTTTTCATAAGATTTTGAGTGAGTTTTCAAGCTAGCTTTTTTCATCTATTTCAGAGGTTTTCTCCACTTGTTTTAGAGCTAAAACTTCCATATCAAAAGAAGAGTTTTTCAAGAGTATTTTAAAAAGTAATTTCTTGAGTTTTTCATAACAAAATCTATCCTATTTTTCTCACACAATCTTGAGCTATCCATTGGTATATCAATCCTCTAGGGATCTTTGTTGTGAGAGTATTTTAGGTGATTAAAGTGTTGAGATCATTAAAGTATTTCATCTTTGTATTTGAGGAGGCGAACTTGTGAGTTCGTGTTATTTCGAGTTCTTGTGGGAACTTGGTGTAGAGGTGCGGCCTCGGCAAGCTAGTGTGCTTGCGTGTGTTGGCCTAAGGAGTTCTAGTGTGAACTCGTTGTAGGTGTTGCGACACCGAATGATCCAGTGGGATCGGTTTTAGTGAAAATCCTTCATAGTGTTGAAGGCGGGGACGTAGGGCAAGGGTGCTCGAACCTCGAAACAAATCTCCCGTGTTTGCGATTGCTCTCTCTATCTCTCACTTGTGTTTATATCTTGCATGTTTATATTGTTTATCTCTTTTATATGCTTGATATAGTTGTGCTCAATTGTTACATGCTTGGGATTGTTTGCTCACACTTGTATTTAACCAAGAGAGCTATAGTGGCACTTCAACTCTTAGTCTAGAGGAATCTTGAGGAGATAGTTTAGAGCCCTTCACCGGGAATTCGGCTACACTCTTGTGTTATACTTGGTGTGTTTAGCTTAATAGTTTTTAATTTGTATAAACAGTTTTAATTCCGCATTATTCATCATTAGATTAGCTAGTCACCTATTCACCCCCCTCTATGTGACCTACAAGTGGTATCAGAGCTGTTGGTCCAAAGGCCCATCGCTCTAATTTTGATGATGATTAACTCATGTAGTTATAGTACTAATGATCTTGTGTTTATTTAGTCTCAGATTTGTGATTAAGATCTTAGTAGGTGTTTAGCTTTAACAAAGGATTTCAAGTCAAGTTTTGGAGCTAGCACGTGTTGATTCGAGAGCTTGTGCATCAAGACCACATCAAGTACTCAAGAGGAATCTAGGTCAATGGGTCATGGTTTGGACCAAGTTAAGAAGGAGAGAAGATTTTCAAGAGAAGATTTTCAAGGAGACTTGTGTCTAAGTTTGTTTTTAGTAAGATTTTATTTTTAGATAAAATGTAAATGATAGATTAGTTGGTAGATTGCTCAAGTACCATATACACTCATACACAAAATTTATATGTGTTTTCAGAAAGAGTTTTCATTTTGAAAAATTACCGTTTTGGTTTTTTTAAGCTTCAATATATACATATGTTTTTATCAAAATTTTATTTAGAGCTTAATGTCAAAAATATAGATATTTCATCATATATGTGTAGTGGATCATATCCATACACACTAAGCTTTAAAAGTGTTTAGAATATCGTGTTTTTATATTTGGAGAAGTTTTGGAAAAATTGGTTTTCAATTTGGAAAAATACGGTTTTTGTTTTAAGCCAAATTTTTCATAACACAAAAATAGTTTAAAATGTTTGTAACATGTTTTGATTTTTACTCAAACATATTTGTATATCAAAATATAATACTGAACTTATTTTTGTAGATTTTTAGAGAATTTATGTGATTTTATTAAAGGTAAAAAGACAAGTTTTTAAATCCCCAAATAACTGTTTTTGGCCTTCTGCTGGTTGACCGGGCGGTCGACCGACGCGCACAAAACGTGCACGACTTATTTGGCTGGAGGGCCGGTCGACCGCCAGAGAGCTCTGCTCTCTGGAAATGGCCCCGGTCGACCGGGCGGTCGACCGGCAGAGAGCTCCTGCTCTCTGTATCCTGGTCTAAGTCGACCGGCCGGTCGACTGGTGTCACAACGGTCAGAAATCTAACCGTTGGCGGTCGACTGACAGCAGTATGAACTGCTGATTTGGACCCCCAACGGCTAGTTTTTGTTAGCCTATAAATTGGGACTTTCTTGGACTGTTTTCTACAAGATTTCAAGAGAGTTTTTGCTAGTTTTTCCTACCTATATCAGTGATTTTATCCACATGTTTTAGAGCCAATATTTTCAAATCAAAAGGAGAGTTTACAAAGATTTTTCAAAAGTGATTTTCTAGAGTTTTTCATTACATATTCCATCCTAGTTTTTCTCACACACACTTGACCTTTCCATTGATAAATCCATCCTATAGAAGAGTTGTTGTGAGATTATTTTTAGATGATCAAAGTGTTTAGATCACTAAGTGTTCTTTCTTTGTATTTGAGGAGGCAGACTTGCGGGTTAGCGTTGTTTCGAGTTCTAGTGAGAGCTCGGTGTAGAGATGCGGCCTTGGCAAGCTAGCGTGCTTGCGGTGTGTTTGTTCTTGCGGGAGCAAGTGAGGGGACTAGTGAGTCTAAGAGTTCTAGTGTGAACTTCTTGTAGGTGTTGTGGCACAGAGTGATGGGTGGGATCGATTCTAGTGGAAATTTTTCATAGTGTTGAAGGCGGGGACGTAGAGCAAGTGTGCTCGAACCTCGAAACAAATCTCCCGTGTTTGCGATTGCTCTCTCTCTATCGCTCACTTGTGTTTATATCTTGCATGCTTATATTGCTTTCATCTTTATATGCTTGATATATTTTTGTGCTTAAATTGACATATGCTTGGGGATTGTTTGCTCACACTTGTATTCAATCAAGAGAGCCAAAGCGGCACCTCAAATCTTATCTACAGGAATCTTGAGGAGATAGTTCAGAGTCCTTCACGGGAAATTCGGCTACACTCTTAGGTTATACTTGGTGTGTTGTGCTTAAGAATTTTTAGTTTGTATAATTTATTTTTATTCCACATTAATTCATTATTAGATCAGCTAGTCACCTATTCACCCCCTCTAGGTGATTTCAATTGGTATCAGAGTCAAGTGCTCTTGATTTGGCTCTAACAACCTTGAGTTAAAGATCCTCATTTATAACTAATCACAATATTTATACTCACACATGGATTTCATGTCACCTCCCACCTTTGACATTCTTAACATCCAAACTTGGAAGGTTAAGATGTCTTTGTACCTCAAAACCCTAGACATTCATGTCTATTTTGCCACTATTAAGGATTCTTATTGTTTAAATGGTAAAAATCTTGAGGCTAATGCACAAGTCATCCATGCTTTGAAGAGTACCCTAAATGATGATTATTTATGTAGGGTTGATAATCTTGATTCGGCTTTTGTAATATGGAACATCATTATCTCCCTTGGCGAACAAGAGCAATACTATGCGTTTAGTGACTCGGATGTTGGAAGTGAGGCTTCCAACATATGCTACATGATCCAAGGGGATAACCCCTTTGAGGTAAACTCCGAATCTGTGTTAGAAGAGGTGTTGATATGCCTTATAATGAACTTGCATCTTTTGGTCAACTACTTCTTGAAAAGTATGACATGCTTAAAAAGGAAAATAAGAAAATGAAAAATAAATTTGATTCCTTGTTAAAATAAAAAGATTCTTTTCAAACAAAATTGGAATGCATTTCAAAAGAAAATGATTTGTTAAAAAAAGACAATATTTTCTTGACTTCTAAATTAAATGATCTTTATAAAGGAAATACTTCTTTGAAAAATAAGATTATTTTGGTGAAAAAGAAAAGAAAATTGCTTTAAATGAAAACAACTCTTTAAAAAGAAAAGTTGTTTCAAAAGAAAGAGAAACTATTTCTAAAAAGAAAAGAATATTGATGCTCATTCTCATCATGCTTTTCATGCCACTATTGATTAAAATGAGATTAATTTTTGAAAAATAAAATTGATTGTTTAAGCTCAACTTTGAGCAAATGTGCATTTAATCATTTTATATTGGAAACCTTATTTCAAAAGAAACAAGCTCCACATGTCATGCACATCACCCACAACATGCATATGCACACTTTGCACGTCATGATCACACTCATACACATATGCATCCTAGAGTGTACAAATGTACACATTGCGGCCGCAAAGGCCATTTTGCAAAATTTTGTTATGATAGAGTAAATTTTTTAAATTTTGCTAATAAAAATATTTGGACTCCAAATAGTGTTAACCCCCGTGGACCCAAGAGAAAATGGGTACCAAAATCTCCACCTCTTATTTTGATGTAGATATGGGCTCTCATATGACGTGAGAGATTTGGTGCCTTGGTGGTGGATGCATGGGCTTGATGGACACTACAAATTGATGCAACGCTATCAAGGAAGTTCGATGGAAAGACCACCTTATTTTGGAGACTTAGAGTATAGTTCTTTGGTTTGGTAACTATCTCTAAACTCCTATTTTTTTGCATGCCTCTATATTTGATGATTTTAGCATGTTTTAGTTTTATGATTAAATTATCATGTCTTGTATTTCATGAGATAAATACTTGTTTAGATGTAGTTTTTTGTCAAAACTTGTGTCTATATCTGTACAAGTAGTGAGCAACATTTGATTCATATATGTTTGTACTTCATTGCTCATTTGTACTTATTATATGTACATGTATAGCCTAATTTTATGATTCGTGCATTTTAACTTGTTTTCCCTATTCCTATGCATGTTTTGTTTCATGTATATGTTATATTTGTCTAAAACAAATAAATATACATGTATACCCTTGAGTCACTTGCCTTCATGCAAATACTATTATGGACTCTTTTTATATTTGGGATATGTATGTATATTATTAGTTTTGATAAATCATACATATACCTTGAAGTTTGCTCTTTTATGAAAAATAAATTTTTATGATTTTCATATTTGTTTGTTTTGAGCCTCATTGACTATTTTCATGAAAATACTATTTGCATGATTCTTGTACACTCACACTTTATTTGTTTACTCATGACATTGTTTTCATAAGATTTTTGAGCTTTATAGGTATCGAGTGACAACTCTTGTGTATTTGGTATGATTCATGAGATATATATGTTTTGTTTTCCGGTGTGAAAGATCTTTAACTAGTTTTTTCAAAAACTACTTTAAACTAGTTATTTATTCTTCATTTGTAGTGTTTTCAATGTAAAATATTTTTCAAACTGTTATTTTTTGAAAACCCCTACCAACCCCTATAAGGGCGGATGAATGGGCGACCATTCCTTGTATGCCTTATTGAAAACCTTTTATCATGTTCATGAATAGGGTGGTTATTTATGAGCTATACACTTGATCCTTATTGTGTTTTCAATTGGTATCACAATTGATATATATTTTGTATGCTCATATGTTTTCTTATATATGCATGCTTCAAATCTTAAATAATTTTAATTTCTATTGGTATTTTCATTTTCATACATATATATGATTTGATTGTGCTTGATTTACTATAACCTTACTTATTTAAAGCACAAATTATGTTTATGCTAAACTTGCATTGTATCTTAATTTCAATTGGTATCTCAATTGGTATTTTAATAAACTTATGCATTATTTTCAACTAGTATTTAAATTGGTATCAAAATATACTTCATATTGTATCATTTATTTGATATCAAAATTTACAATAGACTTCAATTGATATCAAAAATGTTTTAATTTCAATTGTGTTTCGGTTTAAATTGCTATCAAAAATGTTTTACCTTTTATTTGGTATCAAAATTCACCATATATTTCAATTGGTATAAAATATTTCTTTCATAGGTATCAAAATTTATAAATGTTTCAATTTCATTTGGTATCAAAAATTTCCTATTTCAAATGATATCAAAAATCTTGTTTATTTACAAATGGTATCTCAAAATTTAAGAAAATTCAAAATTTGTGTTAAATTTTTTTTGATATGTATTGTTTATATACAAGGGGAGCTTAACATCTCTTCTATATATACATTCATGTTGAGTGTATCTTGTATTGAGGAGCTTGACATCTCTTCTTCAAGTGATACACGTGTGTAGGGGGAGCTTCACATCTCCACTTATGCATTGTATATTATGCTTTATGTGAGTTAGAGCTTTGTCATCCATTCTTCATGTAATACATATATGCAAGGAAGCTAGCTTAGCGTCTTCCTCTTCATGAATGTATATTGCATAAATATCCTTATTCTTGATTTGTTTTATTTTACCCCTTTGTTGATGATTGACAAAAAGGGGAGAAAGATTTTGAGTATATTTATGCATATTTGAGTTTTTGCATATATTGAGTCTATGCATTTTACAAAATGGGAAAATGGTTTTGAAAGTTTAAACAAAAAGGGGGAGAAGGTTTTTGGGAAAAAGAACTTTTGGTTAATGCATTGAGTTTATGCATTTTACAAAATGGGAAAATGTTTTTGAAAGTTTAAACAAAAAGGGGGAGAAGGTTTTTGAGAAAAAGAACTTTTGGATTGTGCATGTTTCTCTCACCTTGTTGATGCATATATATTTGTTTAGTTTCATGTACTTCATTACTATATCTATGTGTTTATTGTTATGCATGAGTTAAGGGGGGCTTCTATGAAGATTAACTTTAATCCATGCATATATAACTCCATGAGTTTTGTCATCATCAAAAAGGGAGAGATTGTTGGCCCAAAGGCCCATCGCTCTAGTTTTGAGATGATTAACTCATGTAATTATAGTACTAATGATCTTGTGCTTATTTAGTCTCAGATTTGTGATCAAGATCTTAGTAGGTGTTTAGCTTCAATAAAGGATTTCAAGTCAAGTTTTAGAGCTAGCACGTGTTGATTGAGAGCTTGTGCATCAAGACCACATCAAGTACTCGAGAGGAGTCTAGCTCATTGGATCATGGTTTGGACCAAGTCAAGCAGAAGAGAAGATTTTCAAGGAGACTTTGTCTAGGTTTGTTTTTAGTAAGATTTTATTTTTAGATAAAATGTAAAGGATAGATTAGTTGGTGGATTGCTCAAGTACCATATACACTCACACACAAAATTTATATGTGTTTTCATGGAAGAGTTATCATTTTGAAAAAAATACCGTTTTGATTTTTTTAAGCTTCAATATATACATATGTTTTTATCAAAACTTTGTTTAGAGCTTAATGTCAAAAATATAGATATTTCATCATATATGTGTAGTGGATCATATCCATATACACTAAGCTTTAAAAGTGTTTAGAATATCATGTTTTTATATTTGGAGAAGTTTTGAAAAAATCGGTTTTCAATTTGGAAAAATCAATTCGGAAAAATACGATTTTGTTTTAAACCAAAATTTTCCTAACACAAAAAAAGTTCAAAATGTTTGTAAGATGTTTTGATTTTTACTCAAACATGTTTGTATTTCAAAGTATAATACTGAACTTATTTTTGTAGATTTTAGAGAATTTATGGGATTTTATTAAAGGTAAAAAGAGAAGTTTTTAAATCCCCAAATAGCTATTTTTGGCCTTCTGTCGGTCGACCGCACGGTCGTCCAAGTCAGAGGTCGGTCGACAGACGTGCACAAAACGTGCACGGCTTGTTTGGCTGGAGGGTCGGTCGACCGCCAGAGAGCTCTGCTATCTGGAAATGGCCCCGGTCGACCGGGCGGTCGACCGGTAGAGAGCTCTTGCTCTTTGTATCCAGGTCCCGGTAGACCGGTGGCACAACGGTCGAAAATCTGACCGTTGGCGATCGACCGGCCGATCGACCGACAGCAGTCTGGATTGCTGATTTGGACCCCAACGACTAGTTTTTGTTAGCCTATAAATTGGGGCTTACTTGGGCTGTTTTCTACATGATTTCAAGAGAGTTTTTGGGCTAGTTTTTTTCTACCTATATCAGTGGTTTTATCCACATGTTTTAGAGCTAATATTTTCAAATCAAAGGGGAGTTTACCACGATTTTTCAAAAGTGATTTTCTTGAGTTTTTCACCACATATTCGATCCTAATTTTTCTCACACATACTTGAACTTTCCATTGATAAATCCATCCTATAGGAGAGTTGTTGCGAGATTGTTTTTAGGTGATCAAAGTGTTTAGATTACCAAGTATTCTTTCTTTGTATTTGAGGAGGCGGACTTGCGGATTCCTGTTGTTTCAAGTTCTAGTAAGAGCTTGGTGTAGAGGTGCGGCCTCGACAAGCTAGTGTGTTTGCGGTGTATTTGTTCTTGCAGGAGCAAGTGAGGGGACTAGTGAGTCCAAGAGTTCTAGTGTGAACTCCTTGTAGGTGTTGTGGCCTTGAGTGATCCAGTGGGATCGATTCTAGTGGAAATCCTTCATAGTGTTGAAGGCGGAGACGTAGAGCCCAAACAATCCATTTTCTTCTTTAACAAACAAATATCATCATTAATCTTAGAAGAAGAGGTGGCACATGCAATAGGTAAACTAGGTGAAACTACCCTAGCATGGCAAACGTGAGCATCAATATTATTTTTCAAAAATTCATTTTTCTTTAAATAAATTTCTAAATCCTTTGAAATAGAATCAATTTTCATTTTTAAAGAATTATTTTCTTTTAAAACAAAATCAACTTTTGAAGACAAGTTTTCATTTTTCTTCAAAATTATTTCACAATCATTTTTAGATTTTAAACAATCATTTTCTTTCAAAACAAGATTAAGTTGAGATTTCAATGAATCCCTCTCATTAGAAATCTCCACCTTTTCTTGCAAAACCATGTCAAGTCTTGAACATAAACCCTTATTTTCTTTATTAAGTTCAAAACTCTTCTTTTTCAAAAGATTATATTTTTCCAATAATTTTTCACAAACAATAGATAGTTCTTCATTCAAAGCATTAGCATCCACATATTCATCACATGAAGAACTAGCATCAAAACTATCTAGTTGAGATTCCGATTGTACCTCAAGGGAGTCATTCCCTTGGACCATGAAGCATTGTGAGTCGGATTCTCCACTAGACTCCTCCGGTTGGATTGGTAATTGAAGCTTGGAGGTGGATGTGGTTGTCAACTTGTTCCACACTGCAAAGGCGGAATCAAGGTTAGAAACAAGCATAAGATATTCTTTTGAAAGAGTGCTTCTAATAGCCTCAAGGGTGTAGGCTGTCTAAAAATCATTAAACACAAGCCATCAAAAGCAGAGTCCCAAACTCCAGACGCAGGGCTAATCATAGCCAGCACTGCGGCACCAGGGCGCGAGGGTCGGGTCGAAACCCGCGTCTCAGCAGCACCAAGACGCGTGGGTCGACACCCGCGTCTTAGCCCCACCAAGGCGTGAGGGTCGAAACCCGCGTCTCAGCCGCACCAAGGCGCGAGGGTCGAAACCCGCGTCTCAGCAGCACCAAGGCGCGAGGGTCGAAACTCGCGTCTCAGCAGCACCAAGGCGCGTGGGTCGAAACCCGCGTCTTAGCCCCACCAAGGCGCGAGGGTCGAAACCCGCGTCTCAGCCGCACCAAGGCGCGAGGGTCGAAACCCGCGTCTCAGCAGCACCAAGGCGCGGGGGTCGAAACCCGCGTCTCAGCCGCACCAAGGCGTGTGGGTCGAAACCCGGGTCTCAGCAGCTCCAAGGCGCGTGGATCGAAACCCGCGCCTCAGTTGTAACCGTCCCGGTTATAGGGTCAATCACGGCCCACATAACGGGGAAAGTTAACCCTATTGTGGAGTATTTTTAGGAGGCACGTACGCTCCTGATACCTCTATAAATAGCCCCGTTGCTGTGGAGAAGGGGTCGGGATTTTTTGGGAGAGAAGAACTTGGAGAGAAAAGAGCTTGACTTTAGATCTTCCACAGAGGAGGAAAGAGAGTCCAATCCTTCAAACAACTTGCTGCGTACAAGTTATCTTTGCCTACAATCTCTTTGAGATTTCTGGCCGACAGAGCTGCGTTACTCCGTCCGCCATCCGAAGAGAAGATCCCCAGAAGTTCTCGACGTTCACCCGGTCAACGAAAAATAAGATTCACTTTCCACCGCCACCTGAAGAACCCAGCACTAAACAAAGGGGAGATTCAAGACTCAACATCTCCCCTCCCTTGTAGTCGGAGCAGTAGTCCGTTGTAATCTTTCAATTGATTCAAGGAAACTTTATACCGAACGTCTCTTCTCCGTACCAAACAAGAGATGGCGACTCCGCTAGGGACTACTTTTGTTACTGACGAACAAGTTGTGGCGCAAGGTGACGTCCTCTACAAGGGGAAAACGGTCGAATCGCTCGTCGTCGAATTCGACCAGGCAAAGTATGAAGAGTTCCTCTCTTCCGGCTCCAAGAGCCAAAAGGCCCGCGCCTGGGGGGCAATTCAGACCCGACCCGCCAGACCCGACCCGACCCGACCCAGAGTAAGTGGGTATGGGTTTGAGCTATACGGGTTTGGGTCGTAATCGGGTCGACCCATCAGACCCGATTAATAAATGGGTCGGGTCGACCCAAACCCACCAAACCCGCTAGACCCGCTAAGACCCATTTACCTTTTTATAATTTTGATCCAGAGATATTTTTTTTTGGGAATCATTTATCACACCAAGATCCAACGAAACCCTAGATCATCCATCCACCAATCCAAGTCGTTGGCCTCTTCATTCAAATCCATCCTTTCTTCTCCTCCCTCTCCAGTCTCCAGTTCCAACTTCAAAAATTTCCCCTTAGTTCGATTTCAGCAAAGGCCTAGGGTGATCTCTCCTAAGCCTACGACCTCATCAAATCTCGAGTAAGTCCTCAATTCACTGCAGAATTTTGATCGTTGAGTAATTTCGAGTAATCTCAATGCGCCTGCTACCGTGAAGCTTTTTCCGCAACCCATGACGTACGATTTATTTCATGCCTTTCTTTTTGCTCTTTTTGAATGGTAGGGTAAGAGTTCAACCGATACCGATATTTTAAACTTATGTGACAACGCATTCTTACAAGTAAATTACAAATAGTCCTTGCACGCTATAAATAGCTTGGAGTAAACACTTGTGTTCTGCTACAATTTGCAGATAACTATTAGTTTCTATTGGTCACACAGATAATTTTTCTAGTTTTTTTTATATTGAACTTTAAGAAAATTAACATTTTTCTAGCGATTTTATTTGAAGAGTTTGATTATTTATTTTAGAAAAAGACCGGGGCCTCAAATTTGCTTTGATTTATCTTTTCCTTATTGATAAAAAAGTCAAATATTAGAGATTCTTCACTCTTGTCAAGTGCGATTCAATTTTCTTTTATAAATGAGTCAATAATGAAATTTGTTGTCCTCCCTAATTTAGGCCGTCTTTATCTTGTTGAGCAAGATAATAGAGAAAACCTTTTGCAGGGTGACTGCTCACACTTTATGATGCAAGTGGGTAACTCCACGAGGAGTTATATGTCCCTAACACAAATCTTGATCCTCTTGCTAGTCAAAATATTATTTTATTGATTATTTCTTACCCAGAATAATTAGTCAAGAAATATGTACACTTGTGTCAACCTGTATGGACCCAGATAATTTTCTGCGTGTAGGTCTTGAAGACTTGAGAACCGATCGAGTCAAGTTTAGTGAGGACTTGCTATATATGCAACAAAAGGGAGCAATTGAAATACAATTTATATGTTTATTAGTATGCTTCTACAAATGACTTATTTATACTTAATCAAGCCGCTTTGATATGACAAATTGGTTGCTTTTCTTGAGACAAACATGCATGTCATTTTTGTATTGTTTTGCTTTTAGCTGCTTTTGAGTATTATGGATTTTGTTGTTTAAATGAGAATTTGATAGTATTTTGTTTGAAAGAATATATATTTTTACAGATAATTATGGAGTTCGATGCTAATGATTCCGTTGATGAAGTTATTGGTATTGAGTTGGATATTTCACCTGGTGTGAATGATAGTGAAAAACCCATTCTATTACTAACAAGAAAGGGTCTCATGTGAAAAAAAAAAGAAGAGAAACTTCAATGGTTTGGAAATATTTTACTAAAGATGAAGAAGTCGTGGGACAAAAAAGAACCTGCAGGTGTAATAAATGTGGATCAAAGTATATTTGTGACACTGGTCATGGTACAAAAAATTTATTGAAGCATTTACAAACTTGTAAGAAGCAAAGAGATCTTAGTCAAATGATGTTTTCTCAATCGAGTGGGTCTTTAACTTTGCATGCATCAAAGTTTGATCCGGACAAGTTTAGAGAGTTGGTCATTAGAGCAATTATCCAACATGATTTGCCATTCAAATTTGTTGAATATGAAGGAGTTAGAGCTATTCTTTCATACCTTCATGAAGAGGTGAAACACATTTCAAGGAATACCGCCAAGTCCGATGTTTTGAATCTATATAAGAAAGAAAAATGTAGACTTAAAAGACTCTTCGAATCAATTCCTGGTAGAGTTAATCTGACTTCTGATTTGTGGACTTCCATTGCTACTGATGGTTATCTTTGTCTCACGGCACACTTCATAGATGATGATTGGAGGCTACAAAAGCGCATCCTTAATTTTTGTTTTATGCCTCCACCCCACTCCGGTGTCGCAATTTGTGAAAGAATCTACAATTTGCTTGTTGATTGGAAAATAGATCATAAACTATTTTCTTGCACATTGGATAATGCTTCGGAGAATGATGTGTTTGTTGATTTGTTGAAGGAACAACTTAAATTAAAGCAAGCACTTCTTGGAAATGGAGAACTCTTTCATGTGAGATGTTGTGCACATATTCTCAATTTGATTGTGCAAGATGGATTAAAGGAACTTGATGGTTGTATTTCTAAAATTCGAGAAAGTATTAAGTACGTTAAGGGTTCTCAAATTAGAAAACAAAAGTTTCTTGAATGTGTGGCTCATATTTCTTTGGATGCAAGAAAGAGTTTGAGGCAAGATGTTCCAACAAGATGGAACTCTACTTTTTTGATGCTTGAGAGTTCTTTATACTACCGTCGAGCTTTTCTTCATATGAAACTAAGTGATTCTAATTACACTAGATTTTGTCCATCCGAAGAGGAATGGGATAAAGCCGAAAAAATTAAAACATTCTTAAGAGTATTCTATAATGTGACATGTATCTTCTCCGGTACAAAATATCCCACGGCTAATCTTTATTTTCTAAAGGTTTTTGTTGTTCAACATACCTTGAAGATGGGGATGGAAAGTGATGATTTTCATGTGAAATCAATGGCTATTGAGATGAATAGAAAGTTTGAAAAGTATTGGAGAGAATATAATTTATTACTTGCTATTGCTTGTGTATTGGACCCTCGATATAAGATACAATTTGTGGAATTTTGCTACAAGCGGTTGTATGGAGATGATTCTAGACAATTTGGGAAGGTAAAAAGCAAGCTTTTCTCTCTCTTCAATGAATATGCAAGCAAATCAGAATTTCGTATGCCAAGAACATTTGAGGATTCTAACAAGGCGGGGAGCTTCCAAGGTCACGAAGACATTTATGATGAACATTGCATGGATGTTTTGAAGGTAAAATATTTTTTAAATGTTAAAATTTTTTTCATCTTGTGAATTTTAGCATCTCACATGCATTGTTTAATAATTTTTTTCTTATGTTTCAATATTACAGGACTTTGATTCATTTGAGAGTCAAGAATTTGTTACCTCTCAAAAATCCCAATTGGAGCTTTATTTAGATGAGCCAAGATACGATCGGAATTTCGAAGTGGATATTCTTGCATTTTGGAAGTCTAATCAATTCCGGTATCCCGAGCTTGCTCTCTTGGCGAGAGATGTGATGTCAGTTCCCATTTCTACCGTGGCATCCGAGAGTGCTTTTAGTGTTAGTGGACGAGTCCTTGACCAATACCGAAGTGCTCTCAAACCGGAAAATGTTGAAGCATTAGTGTGTGCACGGGATTGGTTATATGAAATGATAGGTAAATGAATTATGTTTTCATGTATATATTTATTAAAGAATATTTTATATCTCTCTTCTATAGTCTATTTGATTAACTTGTAAGTTTATTGTTCTCTTTTGTGCTAGATAATGAGGAATTAGATTTGGATGAGCTCACCGAAGATATTATGAATCTTAGTATTGGAGAGTCTTTAACTCAAGAACCTACTACTGTTCTTACTTGAGCACGAAGGTAATGACATTTATTTTTGTTGTTAATTTATACTTCGAAGAGCGGATGATTGTTGTTAATTTATACTTCAGCAAAAATACTTTGATTACATGACAGAAACATGTGGCCTCCAATTACAGACTTTAATGTTTCATTTAACCTCACAGAGTATGGAAGAGAGCTTGGTGTCCTTTTAAGACTAATCTATTGTGTGTTAAAGACCTTGTAAATAAATGCAGGGTGTTAATTTATACACGCTAATATTTCTTGGTATTTTTCTGTAGGTTAACAAGAGCTTGTTTCCTTATGTTGGTTTTGATATTTTACTGGCCGATGCTGATAGTGCTCTCGACAGGCTGTGGACCAAGAAGAAAGTTAAAGTCAGTCAGCAAGATACCAATATTTGATCTTCCTATTAAGCCGGTTCAGTGGCAAATTTTTTTTTTAACAGAAGCCAGTGGCTTGAGTTAGATTTTCATATTTTGAAGCTTTAAAAAAATGTAGCTCAACAAAACTCTAGTGGAATCTGTGAAATGTACTAGCCCATCATGGCTTTTTTGTCTCTTGAACCATTGCTTTTTGTTATAAATTTCAATTTTCTTGGTATCTGAGTAAATATGTATCTCATAACTTTGTTATCAGCTTTCTTTGTACTGAAACATGTCATTCAAATGGGTCATTTGGGTCTAACGGGTCAACTCGACCCGGCCGACCCATTTAGTTAAATGGGTCAAATGGGTCGGGTCGGGTCGACCCGCATAATACTGGGTCGGGTTTGGGTTTGGATTTTTGACCCATATAAATAAATGGGTCGGGTCGACCCGACCCGATTATGGGTCGACCCATTTAAGACCCGACCCAATTAGACCTGACCCGACCCAATTGCCACCCCTACCCGCGCCTACCGCAGGGTCTCTACGGGGACTTGCCCCGAAGTCCGATCTGAGCCTCTCTCAGAGGCAGCTGCTGTGAGGGATATTGTGGCCAATTACGCCAGGCGTGACACACGCGCCAACGTCTCTCAGGAGACCCGCGTGGTCAAATTCTCTGGCGTCCAGCCGATCCACCCTCTTCCTCAGCACCAGGTCGTCGTTGGCTTCTCTTAACCCCCACGACGCAACCGGAACGCTGAATGCTGATAAAGGAGGCGTTCGTGTCAACTGCAAGTTGGAACAACTGAGGCAGGACGCAAGGTTCAAACCGGTGTCTCTGCTGCACCACATCCGGCACGCAAAATCCGCGTTTGGCAACCCAAACGTGAGGATCACCAAGTTGGCCCCTCTGAAGCCCTACTCCACAGACGCCAAGGCGAAGCTTGCGTGCCTTGACGCAATAATCAGCAGCGCGAGAGTCGCGTCTCTTCTCAGCAGAGACGAGAAGCTCACGCTCAGAAACAGCGACGCAAGAGCTGCGTTCAGGCGCCCCGCGTCTCCGAACCCTGCGTCCCAGCTGTATAGAGTAAGAATGCCTCCCGCCCTCGACATTGCGAGGCTAATCTCTTTGATCCTCCTCCCACGGATCTGAGAGATTATCTGACAAAGAAAAGAAGTGCTAATCAAATCACTTCGTCATGTTGCTGCCAACGGCTTATCACGTTGCTTTCTGAGTGCCGTTGCAGTTCAGGTGCAAACCAACAGTCTCTAGTTAGACAGCTGACCCTGATTCCCCGATCAGCTAAGAGAAGTCGTTCCCACAGGAGGAGGATTTTCTCTGATACTGAATATCCAGAGCTCACTGCAAACATGGTGAGTAGGAGCAGAGGAAAACAACCTGCAATCAGTTCCGATGATGAGTCTGACACAGAACCGGAAGGAGTGTACCGACACACTCGCACCCGGACCGGGGCAATTCCCCCGATTGACTACAATGCTCTAGTCCGGGGCATTGAGGTGAATGACTCGCATTCCGCTATTGCAGAGTCGCAGGCTTCAAATTCCTCCATGGAGAAAGAGGCCTACATATATATGACTAGCACTCCTCAGGAGACCGCCAGGCGCTTGGAGCAGCAAGCCCAGGTCCAGAAAGAACAACTCGAGATGATTCGTGCTCAGCAAGAATCTATCGACTCCCTCAAGCAGATGCTCGCACAATTGCTTGAAGACAAGAGGAAGTCAACCAACAAAGCCTCCTCTAAGAAGTCTAAAGGCAAGCGAAAAGAGGGGCAAAGCTCATCTTCTGTGCACATAGGGGAGGAAGAGCAGTCTACTTCTGATTCGTCTAAATCCTCATCGCAGGAAAAGGACAACCAAGACCAGGAAAAAGTTCATTCTAAAAGAATGAATCAGTTGGAGCAACGTCTTGAGGCCCTTACCAACCGGAAAGGCCTCCAAGAAGCAGGATTGATCCGGCCATATCCGGCCGAGTGGGACTTAGTTCCGTACCCATCCAAGTTCAAGGCTCCGACCCTCTAAGCGTTTGATGGGAAAGGTTCACCGAACTAACATTCTACTACTTCAAATCTCAAATAGGGAACGTGGTAAATAACGATGCCATCTTGGCGCGTTTATTCATTGGCACCTTAAAAGGGCTCGCCTTTGAATGGTTCATGAAGCTCCCAGAGGGCTCCATCAAAAATTGGGGCGACTTGGAGAAACTCTTTCTAACGCGCTTCTTTGAAGATGACTCGGAGGTCAACATGCCTACCCTTTTAGCCACCAAGCAGCGAAAGGGAGAGTCCGTCAAGTCTTTCGTAGAAAGATTTCGGAATGTGGCACTCCGATGTCCAAGCGGTATGACCCAGGTCACCCTGTGGAAACATGCCGCCATAATCTCCAAACTTCACTCCTTACCCAAATAGGAGTTGCTGAAAGCCGCACCTGGAAGCAGTTAATCCAACAAGGTGAACAGACTGAAGAGATCGTCGCCCGGGTCAAGGCAAAAGAAAACAAACCCAGACCTGAGAGGTCATCGAGGCGTGCGCCAGACACATCCCTCCAAGCCAAATGGAAGGATAACTTGGCGACAGAAACCAAATCTTCTGTCAAACCTCAACCGGTTAAAGGGACTGGCCTCTTCAATCCAACCACGCGCCAACAAGCAGTATTCCTTCAAGGATGAACATGTCGACTCACTCTTCAAATTACTCAACAAGAGCAATCGACTGAAGCTTCCTGAAGTTAGGCGTCCTGAAGAAGTCGGTAAAACCGATAATCCTACCTACTGCATGTATCATAGGATGTTGGGACACCCCACCAAGAGCTGTTACGTCTTCAAGGACATCCTTCAGGCCCTGATTGACGCGGAGGTATTAAAACTCCGTCCAGGACAGAAGAAGGTGGCGGCCAATATGACGTCATTCCTCTAGTTTGGGAGGCAACCTCCAACACCCTCTGGAGTAGTCCCTATCCCAAGAGGAGAGTTGAGAATGGTCAACACAGACCCTTACCAACAGCAGGAGAAGGGCCTGGTACCCGTTTTCACACCCCAAGGAGAAGTCATGTGGGTTCATCCTGACCTTGTGGATGGCCAGCAATGGACCACTGTGACCAAAAGGAAGTCCAAAGGCAAAGCTAAACCTTCGTCTTGTAATGTGGTATACGCCTCTTCTCGAGAAGCGGAGACTGATGTTCCTTCGTTAACCGATTCAGAAGAGGAGACAATAGTTCTGGCCACAGAACCCAGTCAACTTGTGGCGGAAACCCGTTCAGGGCAGTCATATTTGAAAAAATATGACGAAATGGCGGTAATTCCTCCAAGACCTGCTGCAGAGTTAGCCAAGACCTCCACGAAGCAACCCGTGGAGAAACAGAAAGAACTTCAGTTTTCTCGAGTTCTTTCGAAAGACATAGCGGAAGGATCCACATCACCTTATCGCTTTGATGTCCTGGCTCAACTAGCCAACATCCCGACACGTATTACGCTTTATGAGCTTCTTAGGCTATCAAAGTCGACTAGAGAAGCTCTACAAGAAGCTCTGGCTAATGCTGAGGTCTTCATGACCCAAGTGCCAATCGGGCCAAAGGAGGAAGATGTAGAGGATTGCCTCCACGCCTCCCAAAATATTCATGCATCACCTTCACGGCGGATGATATGCAAGTCAAAGGGAAACATGATCGACCCTTTACTTCGCAGGGTATATTGGATCATCTGAGGTGAACCGCATTTAGGTAGATCCCGGGTCTGCATTGAGCATCATGTCTCACCGGGTCATGCAACATTTGGGGATTCCTACTCATCGTTTGAGCCCTACCTAGACGACCATTATGGCTTCAATGCCAATAGTACCCGTCCAATGGGGAAGGTCAAGCTCAAATGCCAGATCGGGGACCTGAGGTCGGAAGTGACATGCTACGTCATAGATGCTGACACCTCCTACAATTTGCTGTTAGGACGACCCTGGATTCATCGTAATTCTATCGTTCCTCTACCCTCCACCAGGTCATGAAATACATTGACGGGAGTGGAAAGGTGCGAACGTTGATTGCCGAAAGGCATCCGTTCAAGGGAGTCGAGAATTATTTTACAGATTCCCTCATGTACCAGGACTCTGTGGAAGCAGATGAAATCCCGCAACCAGAGGAGCCAGACTCTGGCAATGAAGCCGACACCGAGATGGAAGAAGATGAGTGCATGTGGGAGATAGATCCACCTGTAACGAGCACCAATAAGCTCGATATTGATAATACCACCGACGATGTAGGCAGATGGTATATTAATGAGGAATTAGATTTGGCGTATTTCTCTGTATTTGCTTCTGATTCAGTGCCGTCGACACTAGCACTGATGTGGATGATGATCTCTGGTCAGCAATGGATGCTTTGGTATCATTGCATGTACTAGTGAAATCATCCTTCGAGACATGTCGAAATGCCGGTGATGCGCAAGAAGCTGTATTCATGGTTCCAGCAAGACGGAAAGGTCAAAGACCAATCCTTTTCGGACGAATTGAATCCGAACCAATGTCCATGAAGAGTCAGAAGACGAAGAGGAACCTCCTCAGTTCGGTCATTATGAGCCAAAGGCACTCAGAATAATGGGAAGCATAGGATATGATCTGACAAGCGGACCAAGGTTGAACTTCGGCAAAGGAAGGAGAACGCTACTTCGATTTTGTGCCGAAAGGGAAAACCCCTGATTATTATCATTAGACTCGCAGGGGGTTGGGCTATATATCAACTCTAGCTCCATCAAACTCTGACTCTGAAGAGTCATTATATCATGATTACTCATCAGGAACGTCATCATGGGAGTCCAATGTTAGTGTCGGCAACATCTTCAGAGAACTTTCAGTGAACATGGTTTCAACAAGCCATCTGGAAGACAGAGATGAAGAAATGATCCAATCTGATACAGATCCTTGGATCAAACACTTAAACAATCTTTGGGATACCCGCTTTGAACAACGCGAGCCACCTACAGAAGATAAGGTTGTCCAGATCAATCTAGGAGATGAGGCTAATCCTAAGCTCATCTTCATAAGCGACGGCCTATCACCTTCTGAGAAAAAAGATCTTATATCTCTTGTACAGGAATACATAGATGTCTTCGCCTAGAATTACGAGGATATGCCTGGACTTGATCCGCAAGTGGCTATGCATCGCCTCAACATTAATACGGACGTAAAGCCTGTCAAACAACAACAGCGCCGGTTTCGTCCAGAAATAATGGAGGCAATTCAATCAGAAGTCAGAAAGCTTATAGACTCTGGCTTCATTAGGGAAGAACAACATCCCGACTGGGTGGCCAACATCGTCCCCGTTGCTAAAAAGAATGAAAAGATCCGGATCTGCATTGATTTTCGTGATCTAAATGAGGCTTGTCCCAAAGACGAATTCCCATTTCCAATCACAGATGTTATGATTGACAACACATGTGGATTCGAGCGAATGTCCTTCATGGATGGATTCTCAGGATATAATCAAATCCTGACGACGAGAAACATACCTCTTTCAGGACACCACTGGGGTATACTGCTACACCGTCATGCCCTTCGGACTGAAGAATACAGGGGCAACATATCAAAGGGCCATGAATGCCATTTTCCATCAGCATATGCGCAAAACAGTGGAATGCTATGTGGACAACATCGCGGTGAGAAGCCGCGCTAAAGGGGATCATATAACTGATCTAAAGGTCGTCTTTGACATCATGCGGGCCCATCAATTGAAGATGAACCCCACCAAGTCCTTCTTGGGGGTGGCCAGTGAAAAATTCCTAGGGCTTGTAGTAATCTCTACGGGGATTCATGTGGACCCAGAAAAGATTCGCGCTATCTAGGAGATGCAACCTCCGAGAAACCTCAAGGAGCTCAGGGGATTGCATGGACGATTGGCGTACATCCGAAGGTTTATCTCAAATCTCTCTGGAAGATGCCAACCATTTTCCAAATTAATGAAGAAAGGTGTTTCGTTCATTTGGGACAGCGCTTGCCAGCAAGCATTTGAGGAAATTAAACAGTACCTCACACAACTGCCAGTCCTTGCAGCTCCGGTGTCTGGGAAACCTTTCCTGGTATACGTCCGAGTAATGGATCATTCTTTAGGAGCTCTACTAGCTCAGAATGGTGATCAAGGACGAGAGCAAGCAATCTACTATTTGAGTAGAACAATGATCGGAGCCGAACATCGGTACAACCCGATCGAGAAGGAATGTTTGGCATTGGTGTTTGCTATTCAGAAAATGCGACACTATTTGGTAGGCCAAACAATAAACGTCACCTCAAAAGTCAACCCCTTGAGGCTACTTATGACAAAGCCTTCATCATTGAACGGCCGGCTGGCAAAATGGGCCATATTGCTATCCCAATATGAAATGCACTTTTTACCACAAAAAGCCGTGAAGGGTCAAGCGGTGGCGGATTTCCTGACTGAGCATCCAGATCCGAGGGCAGCCCAACTTTGCGAAGATCTCCCAGACGAGGTCACTGAAGCCTACCAGACCCAGACATCCTTTGAATGGCAGGTGTAGCAACTTTTCTTTGATGGTGCATCGAGAACAAGCCCAAAAGGACACATAGTGGCAGTAGTAGGAGTAGTACTCGTTCCCCACAGGACTATGTGATTCCTCAAGCTGTCTCATTAACCGAGCCGTGTTCCAACAATGTGGCGGAATACAATGCTCTTTTGATTAGGATGCAACTCGCCGATGAGATTGGCGTTAAAAATCTCGAGGCATATGGTGACTCCAAGCTTATCGTTAGCCAGGTTCATGGGGAGTACGATGTCAAACATGAAGATCTAGTACCCTATTACAATGCAACTGTCCACATGGCTAAAAGGTTCACCAACTTTTACATTGACCATGTGCCACGCAAGCAAAATGCGCATGCAGATGCACTGGCGTCTCTCGCTGCCTCTTTAGCTCTTCCAGCTGGAGCAGTAGAGAAAATATTTGTCCACAGCCATGACCTGTATTACCCGAGACTTGCTCTTGAGGACTACCAGGAGCCAACAGGAGATTGTCGAGGCAAAGAAGTTCTCGAGTCGTCAGCCAGTCCAGAGCATAGAGACTGGCGATTCCCTTATATCGATTATGTCTTGTATGACATCCTGCCTGAGGACACCAAAGAAGCGGCTGCCATTCGAAGGAAAGCCCTCAAATTTTACTATAATGCGATTATGCGAACACTGTATCGTCGATCGCACGACGGGATCTTGCTCCGCTGCCTTTCACAAAAAGAGGCACAGGGGGTGTTGAAAGAAGCCCATGACGGTATGTGTGGAGCCCATCAACCTGGCCCAAAACTTGCATATCGACTCCAAAGGCTGGGATATTATTGGCCTAAGATGATTGCTGATGCCATCAATTATGCCAAAAGATGTCACGCCTGCCAAATTCATGGCGATTTCATCCATCAAGCACCGGGGTATCTTCACCCTACGACCTCTACCTGGCCATTTGAAATGTGGAGGATGGATGTAGTTGGCCCTATCAGCCCACCGTCATCAAAAGGACATCGGTTTATTTTAGCTATAACCGATTACTTCTCCAAATGGGCTGAAGCCGTTCCTTTGAAGGAGGTAAAATCATCTGATGTGATCAAATTCGTGAAACATCACGTCATTTACTGTTTTGGGGTACCTTGGCGAATTGTCCATGAATGTGGACCCCAATTCATCAGCCAGGCTTTCCAGAGATTCTGTGCAAAATTCAGAATCCAGAGTGTATCAACGACATACTACCCTGCCGCTAATGGTCTCGCAGAAGTTTTCAACAAGACCATCGGCAAACTTCTCAAGAAATTCGTCTCGAAAAGTCAACGTGACTGGGACGACAGGCTAGGTGAATGCTTATGGGCTTATCGCACAACTGTGCGAACACCAACTAAAGCTACGCCATTTTCTTTGGTATATGGGTGTGAAGTCGTGCTTCCCCTGGAATTCCAAATTTCGTCTCTACGTGTCGCCTTGACAGCAGAGATGACAAATGAGGAGAAGTATCGACAGCGACTCCAAGAATTGGAAGCCTTAGATGACAAACGTCTGCAGGCCCAACAACAAATCGAGCTTTACCAAGCCCGGATTACCAGAGCCTTCAACAAGAAAGTCAAAGTGCGAACTTTCAAGAAAGGCGATCTTGTCTTAGCCGTCAGAAGACCTATGGTAATGACACATAAGACAAAAGGGAAATTCCAGTCTAAATGGGAAAGACCATTTATAGTAGAGTCAGTCTACTCAAATGGATCATATCGCCTCATAACTTCAAATGGCGATACATTCATGATGCCGATCAATGGCAGATTCTTGAAGAAGTACTATCCTTAATAGTACTCCTCCACCGATCAAGTTGAAAGTATACCTCTGATCAAAACAAGAAGAGCTTCTTCATTAACATCCGACGCCTCCAATGGCTAAGGATAGAGGAAAATGTGGCTTTTAAGCCCAACATAAGTCTTCGACAACTCACTATGCTGAGGGGAATAGCATGGCTAGCCGAACTCAAACGGTAATTGGTAAAGGCACCTCAAATCCGTTGATAGCTGAGGATTTGCTAAAAATCATAAGTGGATAGAATTCCACCCTCTCCTCCAAAATCCCTTACCAATTCTAATACACAGAATGATAGGTCTACAAAATACAGTCATTGCTAAGTTAACACAATACCTCTGGTAATGAAAATTTTCAATACTCCCTATCGAGTACAAATTTTACTTGTCAACTCTATACGGAGTAGCAAACCTTCAAATTCGCCAAGTTAATACTATACCTCTGGCACTTCAAACTTTACTTGTCAATTCTCATCAATAGAATGACAGGTCCTCAAATTGCTCATATCGCAAGTCCACTACTGTCAAGTTAATATCACACCTCTGACAATATACTGTTAAGTTAACATTACACTTCTAACAGTAATCAAGTGGCTGCCAAGTTCAATATTAAACCTCTGACAGTCACCTTCCTTCAGACTTCCATATCAAGGCTGAAATGAACGATGCTAAGTTAACACTACACCTCTAGCATCCAGGTCATTGCTAAGTTCAACAATACACTTAGGGCCATGACTTTCCCTCGGACTTCCTTGTTAAAGTCGAGATGACCAATGCCAAGTTCAAAATTACACCTCTAGCATTACCCTCACTATCAAGTTAAACATCACACCTATGACAGTGACACTTTCAGTTTTCCCAAATGAAAGCTGAAATACTTCTGAGTCAAGTTAATATCACACCTCTGACTCACATTCTTGTCAAGTTAACATCACACTTCTGATAAGATAACTTTCAACCCGTTAAGTTAATATCACACCTCTAACGGTAAAAACTTTGATAGATCCCCTGCGAATCTAGTCTAACTTGTTATTCTCGTCAACAGAATAACAAGCCCACTTAAAAATATTGTTAGGTTAACATTACACCATTAACAGTGTTTCCATTAACTCCCCAGCTGATCTTAATCAAGTTAACCCAAACCTCTGATAAAAGTTCATCCTCCCTGGGGGTACAAATTCAACTTGTCATTTCTCCGTTATAGATTGGTAGGTCCATAAAAATTATCTTATTTTTGTCAAGTTAATATCACACCTCTGACAACATTGTTGAGTTTCTGAAACAGGATCTCACTCTATAAAATTTGACTTGTTAAGATTGTCATCATAGTCTTGACAGGTCAAAGGTTCTTTACTTCTATTCATCTAACTTTCAATAAAAAGAGAGTTCAAGACAATAGGAGGAAACAAAAAGAAAAGTGTCGCTTTTATTTCCAGGCAAATGAAAGTGATACAAAACGCTCTCTTATACAATAAGATTGAGTGTTACAATAAAGGAGTACAAAGAAGTCCCTTTCTCTCTCAAAGGTTACACTCACTCCTCGAAGCTGCTCACAATTCCAAGTACTAGAGGTTTGGAAAGGTGCCAAAGTAGAATTGAACACTACGGCGACGATCGGGAACTTGTTGCACCACGTGCATGATGTAAACATCGAAGAAGCCTTTGGTTGACCGAGAACAATGGTGTTTCTTGATGTAGAAAGGCAGCAGAATCTTCTGATTCCACCTGACCATCCGAAGTGGAGTATGATCCTTCGTTGATGAACATCTCTACCACCAGAAAGTCATCCAATAAGCATAGAGCTTTCCTCGATGTCACTTCTGGGGTAAAAGGAGGTTTTGAGACCTCACAGAGGATGCCCTCTTTTCGGTGACCTGCAGGAGGACCATACCACCACTATATCCACCGCTACCCCCGCCGTCATGCTCCCTCTGACCATGCCATGCCAAGAAGCATGACCGGTGCATTGAATCCAAAAAGATCTTGGCGAGGGTCTGGTCCCCATCTCCTGAAGGCAGGAGTCATGACTTCTTCTTCAGTGGTCGACCATCGACCAAGTTCGCTGGCCGAAATATTCTCCCAGGGGCCCAGCGAATATGAAAAAGGATGATTAAGCTTACTTGCATGAAGTAAACAAAAATTAGAAGATCTGAAGCTTAGTGTACTTCAACAGAAAAACTAAGTGACAGATGCAGTTATTGCTGAGATATTCAAACGTAGGAATGACCCACGCAGCGAATCAAACTTCTGTGGCGGCAGAAACAGACACGATCAAAACTGTGATACACACAGAATTCGAACGCGGTCTAAGTTTTGCACCCGCGTTTAAAATATGAGACGCGAAGAGAATCAGACGTAAAAATTGCCATCTCCCTGTTTGACAAACAGGAGTTGCTAAATTCAAGTCTGAAACCTTCGGTCAAAGTGAAAAATTTTCCAAGTCTGCAGCCTCAGACGCGAGCTCTATATGTGAAGCTCACAGTCCAGGCGCAAAAGTCCATTATACTCGCGTCCAGGAAATTTTAAGTCAGAATTTTCTAAATGGTGCAACTTCCAAAAGATGGGTGCGCCAGCTAGACTTCAGGAGAAGGTCAAGAAGATGAATTTCGTTAAGAGATATCAAAACTGAAACTCAGTTGGGCTGAAAATTTCATGGTAAAACCAGGAAGTCATACCCGCAGAGGCCTCTATTAAAAGTTGAACTTTCTGCATCAAAGTGCAGACATAAAAGGTGCTCAAGGAGATGCTTTTTGTCATTGAAATCACTTGACAGTGGTAATCTTCTGAAGAGGCTAAACAGAAGCATGAAAGCTCTGGATCGTCTTCGTCCATGGAGGCAAGTCCCTGGTAAAGTCCTTGAAGGGAGAAGACAAAATCTCTTAGAGCATCCGCTCTCCAAAAAAAAAAGTCTAAGTAATTGACTGCTGAAAGGCGAGACTGAGCCCTATTTATAGGCAAATCATAATGCCTATAATTAATGGCCCACTAATAAGAACCGTCGGCTTTAATGACCGCGCGAGTGTCAAAGCCCAATAAAGGGTTGACGCGTGGATCGTAACTTCAGGAAGCAACGGAGACGCGGGCCTCCAACTGCTAGCACCGGTTTGGCATTAAAAGGCGTTAGTGCTTAAAACCAATGAAGGGCTGACGCGTGGATCGCTGCTTCGGGAAACATCGGATGGCACGAGTCCCCAATCGTCAACGTCAACTTGACGTTTAAAGATCCCATGAAATCTTTATGACAAGCTGCATATAACGCCTGGGAAGTTGCACCAAACGCAGACCCGAGGGCCGCGTCCAGGAACTTGCGTCCCCTTTGCAAATCAAAAAATGGCGTCCCTTTTCATTCCAGCCAAGAGAACAGCAGCCGCGTCTCTCAAAGTGATTCAAAGCTGCATCCCTTCACTGCAAAAGGGACCCATTCTGGGGGTCGCGCTTAGAAATCACATAAAAGTGGAAAGCTGCGTCCTGAGGCTTGTGTCCTCAATGGAAAAGGCCTATGGTATTCACAAGCATCTTGGAGCTGCGTCGACATGACGAGATGATAATGGCGTTTCTATCATAAACTCAAAATGATTTGAGTTTATACCAGAGTTAAGGGCTGTGGCTAGGGAGCCATACCCAAAGCTGCGTCCTTCGTGCTAACTGGAACTGCGTCTCAATGGACGGGTCAGAGTCGCGTTCCGCCCAAGAACTTAGTTTTACCTAAGTTCATTATTCACAGCCAGTCAAGGATCACAACCAAAGACTGCCACTAAGAAATTGGATTCATCTACAGTGGAACAATGAAGATGGTGCAAAATTTTAAGAGACTTTTATTATTTGAGCCAAAAATGATAAAAGTGATACAAACACTCCTGATGATTGAGTGTTCTTTCCTTTACAAAAAAAAGGAAGGCTAATAATCCTGATTCGCTAAAGAACGGATTTGTTCTCTAAGGCGATGCATCTCCTGTTGACGCGCTTACTCAGCCTCCATGAGAGCTTGGACCCGCAACTCCTCTTCAGATAAGAACTCCTTCAAAGCCAGCTGCGCTCGTAGAGATTCCAACCTGGAGGAATGAGCAATGAGGTTTTCTTCAACATGCGCCTTGGCAGCCTCCAACTCTGCCAGCTTCTTCTCGGAAGTGGCAAATTTCTGCTCATTTATTGCAATCAAAGCCTCAGCCCTGGCTATGGTGGCCCGAGAACTGAGGATAACCTGCTCTGCAGTCTACATGACAATCTCAGACTCCTTTGACTCACTAGTCAGCTTTTGATGGTCAGCCTGGAAACGTTCGAGATGGTGGGTCTCTTCAGCTATCTTCTCCTCCATTTCCTTTCGCTCTTGCTCTTGAGCAGCAAGAAGCCTAGTCAGGGTTGCCTGGGCCTCGGGAACTGAGCCAGCGTCTTCCAATGACTTAAACTCTTTCAAGTCATTCCCCAATTGCTCCACCAGCAGCAGACACGCCCTAGCCTGTGAAAGACCTCCAGTATGACTGATGTTCTCAATCAGATTTTCAAGAAACACTCGGGCAAATTTGAAAGAACTGACCCCAGAGAGGATAAGGTCAATACACGATCGCATGGAAACAAAGAACTGCTGCACCATTTGACGTGTCAGTTCTTCCATGATATCACCGGCTGGAGAGGGTCTCGCTGATGTGCTCCCAGATCCCCTTTCTATCACAAGACGAGGGATGAGAATCAACTCATCCTTTGCAGGAGTAGGATCAACTACAGGTGCGACAGAAACTGAGATGGTCACAGATACGTCTGGAGCAGTCACTGTCGTAGCAGCCTCCATGGCGACTGAGGTAGCAGCAACATTGGCTTCTTCAGAGCCCTCAGTCGGGACTTGAATTGTGCTGCCTGCTGGGCCGACGCTGACTGTCAAGTCCTCCGCCTGAGCTTCCTCAGCACTCTCTGCAAATCACCAAAACGTCAGTCATGACAATAAAAGGAAGATATTCAAAGCGTCGATATTTCCTTACCAAGCCGAGGGTCCGAAGACGGCAGATCCCTGGGCAAATCTTGCAAGGTTGAGGTCTCTCCGACCTTAATAATTGCCCTCTCTTGAGGCATCTCAGCAGCAGCTTCAACACCCTCCTGCTGGGCCAGCTCCTGTATCATCTCCTCGATATGGGAGGAAGTCGCGGCCTCGCTGTCCGCGGCCAACCCTGCAGCATAATGGGAAAATGTCAGAACCTGTTCCCTAGTTAAAAAGGGAAACCGGGTCAACAAAACGATAAGAGTACCTTCAGCAGGAGCAATTGCCGCTTGTGATAACGCCGTCACCGGATCACACCCGTATATTTCTTCCTCTGAGATATGTGAGAATTTGCTCGGATCTGGAAGAGCGGGTTCATCACCAAAATCGACTTCATCGCCTGAATCATATTCGTCCTCTCCGGACGATGAAGACGATAGTTCAACGCGAGAAGCCTTGGCAATTGAGATCTTGCCACCAAATACCCCAGTAGTAGGGCTGGGGTCAACTACTCGCGAGCTGGAGATTAATACATTAGGAGACCCAGGCTGTTGTGCCTCATCTCTCCTTTCATGAGCCGAAGAAGACCCTGGTTGAGTTGAGACCCCTGGAATCTCAACATCATCCCTGCCCATCAGGACAACCTCAAGCTGTTCGGCCTCATCAGTTGCGATGGGTTCATCGGCAAGCTCCCCTTCTTCTAAAATTACGGGGCCCTTGCTGCGCAAAACATGAGTACGAACAAGGGGGCATCATCTTCCTCCTCCTCTTCTTCCCTCTGCTCTTCGAGGCCGGAGGGGACGGTCTCTTCAGCCGCCAAGTCTTTCCTGGCCTTCTTCGGGGCAGGCTCAGTCGTGGAAGTAGAAGAAGGCTCAGCTTGGAGAGTAACGCCATGAGGACGTTTATGCACAGTCTGTCGACGCCTTCTGGCAGACTGCTCCCTGGGTACTGCTGCTCTTGGCTCCCCTCTGGCCTCCCTCTGAGCCGCCTGATATTCATCAAGGCCTCGCGAGCGCTTGTTGGACGCCACCTTCTCTTCATAAGACGCATTAATGCCTTTAAGGCATGAACGCTCCATTGAGTAGCCAGGCATCTTGCTAGCCTGGAAATACCAGGTGCAGAAGTTAAGGCTTGCATAGCAATTCAGCGTCTTATGAGGTAAACGGAAAAAGAGCCTGTGTCCCCCCAGCCACGCTGTAATACCAAGCCCGAGCCCCTTCAAATAGATTTTCACTGAAGGCAAGCTGAGCGTTAGGATTGCCGACATATAGTTGGTCATAGTCGAACTGTCGGGCGAAGCGATTCAGTATATAAGGCTTGATCGTGCACGAATTCCCTTGCCGGAAGAGCAGATACCCGGGCCGGATATTGATAAGCCACCAGAAGACTCCCGATGGCAGTCTTGTGAAGTCGTCCGGACCCACAATGTCGGTGAACCTATCCCCATAAGTAGCATCTGTAATCTCGGGGAAGCAACGGTTGAGATGATAATTTGAAGCATTCAGGATACACTTCCGAACGTAGAACATGTAGTTGTTGGACCAGCTCGAACTTTCCAGCCGTTGCACAAAAGGAATAAATCCCTCGCATCGGGGCACTGGCGTCATCAGTGAGGGGCAGTGCATCACGTACCAAGCCATTAAGTACGTGTAGGGAAGCTCGATCCGAGGGTTAGGGGTCTTCACTCTCGGCCTTCCCTCTGAATCGACCTCCGGTTTACCTTGGGAGTCGACGATGGTCTCCACCCTGCACAGGCTCTGAGTCAGGGCCTGCAACCCGCTTTGGATACCGACCACCATTGTCGGAAGGAGAGCTATGGACCTACCATAGGCCAGAAGCACCGCCGGATACACCATGTCGGCAATAATCACCTCATGCGGCAGTGTCGGCACTACACAGCGCTTCAACCACAGCATGAGGAAACCCGCCAGCAGTGCCCGGTTAGAAATGGGGATCTGGGCCTGGTGATGGAAACTTTCAAAAACCGTGTCAGGTTTGAAAGTGTCTTCGTTTGACTCTGTGGTATAAGAACTCACAAAGGCGTCGATCCTCTCGGCGATTTATTCGTTAGAGCTGGGAGCCAGACTGGTCACTGAGTGGTCTTTCTCAGTGATGCCATTAAACAAGTAGCTCGCCCAAGACAGCTGCTTAACTCCCCTAGCCCTCCAGGAAGTTATTTGGCTGCAGATATGGAAATGACACAACACCCCCAGTAGGTCTCATATACACGAGGGCACTCTTTCTTCAAGAGATGAAGCTCCTCAGAGGTGGGGACATATTCCTCATAAGGAGCATCTCCCATTACCAACCCTGAGACTTCATATAATTCATGCAGAGCAAGCCCCATTTCTCCAACCTGGGTGAAGAACGTCCCCGTCGAAGTGTCATAGTGCTCCAGGATCCCAAAGAAAATTTGGGAATTCTGTGGGATGCCATATTGCACAGCCCTGACCGCTTAGTACAGTCCCACCTGGTCCAACAGACCTCCAAGTTCAGCGAGGACAAAGCTCACCATCTTGCCCCACCAGTACTTATCAGTGGAATGAACCCACCCGAGCGGGCGGAAGTCAGTGGGAAAATCACCCCTGCCTTCATGAATTGATTAATAAAGGCGGTGCTGAGCTGAGGGGTTTCTCCTACTGGGTAATCGGACCTGAATAATCCAGGAAACAAACCAAAGATCTCCCTCCCGTGTCCACCCGAGTGCACCTTCCTGGCGCCCAGTATGCCAAGAGAGACACTGGGAACAGATCGGGCAAGATCCCATTCCATTGCCCGAGGGACAGACATGTGCTGAAGGTAGGATAGGGGATACATTCTCTCCATATTTGGAAGAAAGAATTTCCTATCTCCTATCTGGCGAAGCCACTTGTAGTCGCCATCATGCAAGACGTAATCACCCTCGCCAATATTGTCGCCAAAGAAAAAGACGGGTTTCTTCAATGGAACGTGCGAGTCCGTCTTAAATTCTGCGTCAGTCATAAGTTCCCGGAGTGTCGCCATGACGACTTTGGAGAGCCTCTCCCTTCGCCCCTTCGGCTTGTCAGCAGTCACAGGAGCAGTCCTTTGCAACACGAAGGTTAAGTTGCGGTCAGCACCACCTATGTGCCCGAAGTGACACTTCTTGGAGAGAGGATCAGCGGAATATCGCACTGCAAAAAGGAAACGACATTTGATCAGGAGTCTGAAAGGAAATGATTAAGTGTCCACAACTCAAACGCAGAAGTAAACTCAGACGTGGCAATCATCAAAATCTGCGTCCAGACCCGAAGATCGCGAAGCTAGCCTGGAGCCCGCGTTTTAAAAATCCAAGACTTATGAAAAATCTCTAAGTACTTGGACTCAGACGCAAGATTCATGAAGACCAGCGTCTGATTTCACAAGATGCAAGAGTCATAAGAAATCTGCGTCCGAATCTTTCATACTTAGAAACATTCTAAGTATTGCAAGGCTTACGGGGGCCCTGTGTTCAACAAGCAGACGCAGATTCGAGCAGATAAAAACAGCAAAGGGCATCAAACCTACGCCTTGTTTATCGACTCAAGGGCCGCGTCTGAAGATCAAACATGGGCTCGAGCCCGCGCTGGCGGGTCAATTTTAAAAGAGGAGTCCAAGAGTTCAGAGAACTCTATAAACCCTTTTAATGGTGGGAATCGAGTCCGATGGCTTTATACCTGAAATAGGGGCTTCCTGCATGGAGGAACGGTCCCTTTGAGTCTCAGTGACGACCGCCCGTGAAGATGAAGCAGTCTGCTTGGCTTTTGGTGCCATTGCGATCAAAGATCTGATGTTAGATGAAGGAAAAGAGGACAAAGGAAGCTCCTTTCTCAAAACCCTAACAGATGCACACGAAGACGAAGAAGAGTCTAATGATGACTCTTGAAAGACTGTTGCTTTTTATAGGCACAGTGATTCGCAAAGATACGCGGCGCTTGGCTCGAAGCCTAATCACCGCCTGACGCGTGGACAGCGCTTTAAATGCAGCACGAAGTTCGCACGCCAAAAAGTGAATGTCCCCTTAATACAACAGGACACGTGGCAACATACTCATGGCACGAATTCGCATCCAACAGTCGCGTCTTCATCCCAAGAGACGCGTCCCTTCGATGGACGCACCTGTTCGACCCAACCAAAATCGCGTCTACCTCATGGAGTAACAGTCGCGTTGTCATCCCAAAAGCAGTATCACCCCTGCGTCCACGGAACTGGCGTGTAGTCCTTGCTTCTACAATTCAGTTCAAAAGTACACTGGCACAAGCAGACGACTGCCCACCTCTGGTTTAAAGTACACCAATGATAAACTTAAAGCATCAGGGAGGTTTAGACTGTGTATCTAGACACTCCACGCGATCAGTTTTGGCGGCTTCAAAGAGTTCCACAGTACACTCACGAAGACCATAGTCCAGACAAGATCAAGCTCAGAGCATTGTCAGTCCAACCACGAGAAGGGCGAATTTAGCTAGAGTCTAAAGTATTTCGAAATCCGTCCCAGCCAACTGCGGAATATCGAAAACTTTGGAGGGGTTCTGTAGGCTGTCTAAAATCATTAAAGACAAGCTATCAAAAGTAGAGTCCCAAACTCCAGACGCAGGGCTAATCATAGCCAGCACTGCGGCACCAAGGCGCGAGGTCGGGTCGAAACCCGCGTCTCAGCAGCACCAAGGCGCGTGGGTCGACACCCGCGTCTTAGTCCCACCAAGGCGCGAGGGTCGAAACCCGCGTCTCAGCCGCACCAAGACGCGAGGGTCGAAACCCGCGTCTCAGCAGCACCAAGGCGCGAGGGTCGAAACCCGTGTCTCAGCAGCACCAAGGCGCGTGGGTTGACACCCGCGTCTTAGCCCCACCAAGGCGCGAAGGTCGAAACCCGCGTCTCAGCCGCACCAAGGCGCGCGGGTCGAAACCCGCGTCTCAGCAGCTCCAAGGCGCGTGGGTCGAAACCCGCGCCTCAGTTGTAACCGTCCCGGTTATAGGGTCAATCACGGCCCACATAACAGGGAAAGTTAACCCCTATTATGGAGTATTTTTAGGAGGCACGTACGCTCCTGAAACATCTATAAATAGCCCCATTGTTGTGGAGAAGGGGTCGGGATTTTTTGGGAGAGAAGAACTCGGAGAGAAAAGAGCTTGACTTTAGATCTTCCACAGGGGAGGAAAGAGAGTCCAACCCTTCAAACAACTTGCTTCGTACAAGTTATCTTTGCCTACAATCTCTTTGAGATTTCTGGCCGACAAAGCTGCGTTACTCCGTCCGCCATCCGAAGAGAAGATCCCCAGAAGTTCTCGACGTTCACCCGGTCAATGGAAAACAAGATTCACTTTCCACTGCCACCTGAAGAACCCATCACTAAACAAAGGGGAGATTCAAGACTCAACATCTCCCCTCCCTTGTAGTCGGAGCAGTAGTCCGTTGTAATCTTTCAATTGATTTAAGGAAACTTTACACCGAACGTCTCTTCTCCGTACCAAACAAAGGGCTTGTGCATTGGCCCCTATATGATTACTATTACCAAGATAGCATTTCTTGGTAGCGGCAAGGAAAACATGCAAACCTAGGGTCTTCAAATACATGGACATCCTATATTTCCATGTGTCAATGTTGGAGACATCGAACATGGGAGGTGAAAAGCAATCCATGGGTGTGCAAACTAAATGTGTGCAAACAAATATATGCAAATGCAAATATAGATTAGCAAACAAGGATCTCACTCCTAGGTGGTTAAACCTAAATATCAGGAGCGTAGGCTCTGATACCAATTGAAATCACCTAGAGGGGGGTGAATATGTGATATGGCTAATCTAGAAACTAAATGCGGAAGCTAAAAACAATTTGTAACTACACTTAATACAACCAACGAGTGTAGCCGAATTCCCCGTGAAGGGCTCTGGACTAACTCCTCTTGATTCCCCTAGATAAGGGTTGAGGTGCTATATGAAGCTCTTGTGGTTAAGTATAAGTGAGGCACACACAAGCAAGCCAAGCATATAAAGATGAACAATATAAAATAATGCAAGGCACAAATGCGAGCAATAAGATATGAATGAATGAATGATACTTTGCACAAAAAAGAGAAAGAGAGGGTTAGAGGCAATGGATCAAACGCAAACACAATGATATGTTTCGAGGTTCAAGCCCCTAGCTCTACGTCCCCGCCTTCATCGAGAAGGATTTCTAATCCACTATCTTGTCCACCGAGGACTGCCACCGAGGGAACCTCTACCGAGGAGGATTTGTACAACAAGGGAGTACCGAACTCCTCTCTCAACTAACAACCTCCACCGAGGCAATACAAACACAATCTACCTCTACCGAAGAGGGATTAGGCTCGTAGCCAAACAACCACAAATCACCTCTACCGAAGAGGGATACAAAAATCAAACTCCACCTCTCACTAGAGGGAGCAAACCAACAATCTCAACCTCTACCAAAGAGGGAGCAACCCAACAAGAATAAGGGTTTACAACTTGGTGGTATCTTTCAACCACAAACAATCTCTTTTCCCACAAACAAATGATCCTAATAGAATAGGATAGAATGATATAGCTCTGATGGGGAGATTCTGTCTCCTCGTTTTAAATAACCGCAAGTGCACAGTCGTTCGATGTAGCACTTGAGGGTCGATCCACAGGGACAGGTGGTTCTTATGGTTTCAGCACCTCTACGCGAATTGATCAAAAATTTGTAGGTTTGTGAGCTTTGTGAACTAATTATACTAAAAGAAAAGTCAAGCACTTAGGATCGAATCCCCTAAGCTAGCATCAAGCGGTCAATTTTGGTCTCCATACCAGTTTGTAATACACACCAAATCTCTATGTCTAAGAGGCACATTAATTCTAAACACTAGATTTAAGCACAAACTATTATCCAGTTACATGGTCCATCAAAGATAAATTAACTAAATTAAATAAATAGCATAAATGCAAAAGAACCCTAAGTATGGACCATTAACCCCGATACATAGCCTGTCAAATAAGTAGTGACTCTAAAAATAATTTCCTAGAAGTTTTAGGTCAATTGGTGTGCATACAGTCATAAATAGGAGAATGACTCGGTCCACAAGAATTAAGTCTAGGTTCATCTCCCCTAAGCGCTTGCAACAAATAAGCTACTCATGATAAAACTAACAACAAACTGAACTAATTAAATTAGTTTAAAATTATCTAAATTTAATTAAACAATTAACTAAAACTCAAATTAATTAAACTAATGAACTATAAAATAAAATAAAATAAAAAAATTAAAAAAAAATACCTTGCAGTAGCCGGCTGGCCACCTGCACCTGCTGTGGGGGGAAGGGGCGCCTTCCTCTTCAAAGTGGCCGCCTAAAGCCTTGCTCCAATCAAAAGCTACCAAGGGGCTTGCTCCAATCAAAAGGCTCTGTGTGCCTTTGCCTTTGCCTGTGGCCTGTGAGCAAAGAGGGAGACTTTGCCTTTTCTTTTCTTTTTTTCTTTTTTTTTTTTTGCTTTTCAAGGGCTTGGGCGCCTGTGCGCGTCCAAGCTCTCTTCTTTTTTTTTCTTTTTTTTCTTTTTGATCTGGCTTGGGCGCCTGTCTTCTTTCTTTTTTTTTCTCTTTTTGATGATGGAGGAGATGAATCAATCAAAATCAAAAAGAACGAAAATAACAATGTTGAGAGAAAAAAATGAAAGCCTCAAATTCTCAGATCTAAAAAAAAATGTACGTACAAGTGAAAAGAAAAAAAACTCCCTCTCAAAACCCTAGCCTTGGCTATTTATAGACTTAGGGTTTTGATATTTTTACATAGAAGTCCACAACATTTATTTAATTATACAAAAGAGCTCTCAATGTCAAATTGCACTAAAACCCTGAACTTTACAAAATTGCGTTTTTGTTCCAAGTGACTTCCAGCTTCTTCGAATTGACTGTAGATTTATCTGGTGTTTGTTTTGAGCATGGTAGAGCAGCACTAGTGCTAAGTATCCCATCTCGCCTTCAGTCTCCTGTTGCACATCTTACAATCTCTAGAGCACGCTTTTGTGGTCCAGTCAGTTTCCTTTTGATAGCTCACTCTGTAAAACACCACTAAAAATAGCCGAGCAGCATTATTTATAGTTAAATGATAGATAAATAAGGGCATGAAAATGTGACAAAATCGTGCTGATCAAATACCCCCACACCTATCTTTTGTTAGTCCTCGAGCAAAACTAATAAAAAGAAAAAGAAAACTAAACTACTCTAACTCACTTTCGTAGGAATCACGGTTGCACTTAGCATGTGCAACAAACCGTTAAACCCCTAGGTCACCCCTAGAGGACAAGTTTTGCCTCGTGAGGGTTTTCAGTGGATTACACCCACAAAATCCAAGAAAGTTAGAGATTACGAAATAAATAAAAGTAAAATAAGGATAACCGAAAATCAAGAAAAGAAAAACAAATCAAAATTTTTTTTTGGTTAACTAGTTAGCAAGATCATCAATTTCCATAAGTTTCATTTTCAAGTAAAATCTCAATTCCAGAAATCATATTGGCTATAAAATAAAGTCTCAAATCCAAAACTTTACACCACCTGTCCTAAGTTTCAGATCCTATATACCCAGTGATCGTGATGTAGTTCTTAAGCTTGGGAATATTTAATTACAACTTTTATATAAATTTTTTTCTTTTTTTCTTTTTATTATTATTATTATTTTTTTAACTATCTTTCGCGTAAATACCGAGGCTTCCTGAGGCCAAGGCACCTAGCTAATTGACAATCAAAATTATTATATTTTTATAATGTCTTATCCTATTAGGCTTTCTCAGCTACCCAAATAGCGAGCTTTGGGCCAATGCTCCCAAACCAGATGGTCTCAGGGCAATAAGTGTAAAGACACTCCTACGGACTTAATTACTCAAGCAACTGAGGCCACAAAACAAGACTTATTAATATCTATTTTACTATATAATAAATTTTTTTTTTGCAATTTTTTTTAACTCTAAATAAAGAAAGAAAAGAGAAATAAAGTGAAAACCCTAAAACTAAAACAAAACCAAAAAGACTCCTAAAACAAAAGAAATATGTGAATCTTCCTCCCCACACTGAAATTGTGCCATGTCCTCATGCATATACTTGAATACAGAGATAGAATGAATATAGCATATAATACATACATCCACATACATGTACACAATCACAGAATAAAGCATCCAATTTAAGCGTACATGAGTAAAATGTATGAAACAAATATGCTGAAATTAGAAGTACTCACAGTGCACTGAAAAATCTAGTTGCAGAAGCAACCAAAATCACTCCATGTGTGTGCATCCCCGCTTATCTTGTAATCACTTATAATAATCTTGGCACCAAGGTTAGAGAAAATGATACATAAAACAACTTTTTAGACACCAAAACTACATTGACTCAATTGACTAAAAGAGAAATATAAAGACTCACAGACTCAAAAGAGAAAAGAAAAGGAAAAAAATAATAAATAAATAAAATTAAAATTAATATACAAATGTATAAAGTTACATCTTCCCTCACACCTGCCTTAAGCTATGACGGTTCCTCCCCCTTGATCGCTTTCCACTTTCGAGGTGGGTTCTCTTCAATGAGTTGACATGACTATTAGAATCCTTCATCATTTCAGTACAGCCTCCGTCAAACTTGATTTTCATACTCCTCTTCCTTAACTTCTTTTTCTTCCATTTTCTTCTTTTCATCCAGTCATACAGAGAACTCACTCTCTTAACATAAGCACTCGGCCCGTATCATTTTCATTCCCTCATGTTTAACCAACTCAGCAACATCATTGTTAGAATCATCCTCGCATGCTCTACTATTATCTTTAGTGTCATTATCCCATCTCATTTTCTCATTGTGGCTTGAGCAAGAGTTTTTGTTCTCACAGAACATACTTTCACTGTCGAACATCCACTCAGCTTGCTTGAAGTGGCTCATAGGATTTTTATTAATATGAATTCTAGACATGCCATGAATCATATTTATCTCAACTTTGCTAACCACAGGCTCTACCTCAGGTGGCTCCTCCACAGGTGGATGAGACTGGGGTGCACACTCCTTAATGAAAGGTTCAAGATATGAGTCGAGACACTTAGAGTTTATCACTAGCTCTAATTCTTCAAATATCCTTATCTCTTCATTATAAATATCTTCAAAACTCTGATTAGAGTCCGCTAAATCAGATTCACCATGATCGTTGTTGAGTTACATTTCTTGTTGAGCTTCCTCATACATCTTGAATTCATCATCAAAGATTTCTTCAAAACTTCGAAATATTTTCTCAGAATCTGACCTCCTGTAGTTATCATCACTATGATTATTTTGCATGTCATGAATCACATTATCCTGATGAGCATTCAACGAGGGTTCAAATTCTAACTCAAATGGTTCTTCCTCAGGTAAACAAGGTCGGGGTATAGACACTGCACAACTTGGCTCAAGATACGATTCTCGCCATTGTAATGAAACCTGACTGACATGTTGGTTTATCTCATCAAACCAGCTTTCTACTTCATCAAAATCTGACTCTTGATCAATATACTTGATGTCAGATCCTTCATCTTCGAAATGTGCACTTGGTAACCCTTGGATCCAGTTGACATCAAAAGGCTGGTCAGGGTGAACACTTGGTTGGTTCCCTAGGTTGAAAAAATTAAGATCAATTGTCATATTACCAAAAGTGAGTTTCATCAACCCATTACGACAATTGATCAAAGCATTTGAAGTATCTAGGAAGGGTCGGCCAAGAATCACAGGAATTTGCCCTCTCGGGTTTTCCACCGGTGCAGTTTCAAGGACAACAAAATCAACTGGAAAGATAAATTCACCGACCTTAATTAGCACATCCGCAATCTCTCCTAATGGAACTTTAACTGACCTGTCAGCTAGTTGTAGAGTGACCTTTGTGGGCTTCAACTCACCCACTCCTAACTGCTTGTAAACCGAGTAAGGAAGCAAATTTACACTCGCCCCTAAGTCTAATAGCGCCTTGTCAATAACAGTTGTTCCAATTGTACAGGAAATAGATGGACATCCAGAGTCCTTATATTTCACTGGAATGCTATTCTGGATTATTCCACTGATATTTGTTGCTAGAAAGACCTTCTTTGGCGTTGGATGTGCTTTCTTCTTAGTGGACAAGTCCTTCAAAAATTTAGCATAGGATGGGATTGTTCAATAGCGTCAAGAAGAGGAACATTCACTTTCACTTGCTTGAAGATTTCTAGAATCTTCTCCATCTGCGCCGTGTGTTTCTTCGGTTTTAATCGGTTAGGAAATTGAGCTGGTGACTCATACAGAGGCTCAGAGATTTGCTCAGTTTCTTTATCTTTAGACTGATCTGAGCCAGAAGATGATGGATTAGCCATGGGGAGAGAGGAATTGGTTTGGTCAGACATGACCACCTGTTTGTCAACTTTCTTTCCAGATCACAAAGTATGAATTGCATTGATTTGAGCATGACTGGACGAATTTGCTCTGGTATCTCTGGGATTAATCTCAGGTTGGCTGGGAAAGGTCCCTCTTTCCCTTTCACTCATTTGAGACGACATCTTACTCATTTGCAGCGTGAGTTGTTGTATGACTTGTTGATTAGACTGTAATATCTGATTTGTCGATTGCACATATGAGTTGAAGTTCTTCTCCATGGTGTTTAACTTTTGATCACTCCCAAATCCTGGTGGTGGCATTGATGGATTTGTATATGTTGGAGTGGATTGTGGTGCCATAGAGGCCGGTTGTTGCTGTTGATACTGGAATGTGTTTGGCCTCGTGTACTGTGAACTGCTTGGTTGAGAGGTGCTCGTTGCCCCTCGTTGATATCCTCCTCCTTGATTCCATGAAAGGTTAGGGTGATTCTTCCACCCTGGATTGTATGTTGGTGCATATGGATCATTCCTTTGTCGCTGATATGTGGCGTTTAACTGTTGTCCCTGACTATTCATCAGTGGGTTTGGAAGGAATGGGCAATCTTCCATGACATGAGTTGGAGATTGACAGTTAAAGCAACTTGGTACAGAGGTCTGATTTACTTGATCGAACTGCTGAGGAGGAGTACCCTTGCTTTCCAACACTTCAATCCTTCTCATCAATGCGGCCATCTTTGCTTCAGTTGCAATGGAGTTTTCGATCGAATGTATGCCACTCCTCGATGTGGTGGTTGAGTTTGTGGTTGGTGGCTTCTCATTAAACCCTTCCCACTGCATGGTTTTCTCTGCCATCTCTTCGAGGAATATCCATGCAGCATCATCTATCAGCCTCATGAAGTCACCGTGGCTCATGGATTCAAGAAGGGTTTTCGAATTGTAATCGACACCCTCATAAATTATTTGATAGAGATGCCACTTTTCTATGGCATGGTGGGGACATTGAGTTAGAAGGTCTTTAAACCTTTCTAGGTATCTCCAGAATGGTTCTTTGTCATATTGATGAAATTGGCTTATCTCACTCCGTATTCTTGCAGTCTTATGCATTGGGAAGAATTTCTTTAGAAAGACTGCGACAAATTCCGCCCACGTTGTGATTGAGTTGATGGTCAGGCTATACAACCACTTTTTAGCATTGTCCCGAAGTGCAAATGGAATAAACCTTAACTTGACTCCATCTTCACTCAGCTGCCTAATTTTCATCATTGCGCATACCTCCTCGAACTCATTGATGAACATATATGCATCTTCAGATTCTAGTCCGGAGAATTTGGGGAGCATAGTGATGTATTGTGGCTTCAACTCGTAGTTGTTCTCAGTGGCTTCTGGCAATCTGATGCATGATGGGTGTGATGATCGAGGAGGGTAACATCGGTCCATGAGGACCATTGGTGGGACAGGGTCAGTCATCTTGATCTCGTTCGTATCTATACTGACTAGTCGTCCTTTGACTCGCGTTCCTAAGCTGACATATATCAGCGTAGGAATTGAGTTGGAATGTGTGATGTTTGGGTAGCACTAAAAAAATTTTTTTTTTAATGATTTTTATATATATATTTTTTATTTTTAAATTTTTTTCTGTAGACGTGCCAAGACTAAAGAGGACACCGGTCCCCGGCAACGGCGCCGAAAACTTGATGGGGAGATTCTGTCTCCTCGTTTTAAATAACCGCAAGTGCACGGTCGTTCGATGTAGCACTTGAGGGTCGATCCACAGGGACAGGTGGTTCTTATGGTTTCAGCACCTCTACGCGAAATGATCAAAAATTTTGTAGGTTTGTGAGCTATGTGAACTAATTATAGTAAAAGAAAAGTCAAGCACTTAGAATCGAATCCCCTAAGCTAGCATCAAGCGGTCAATTTTGGTCTCCATACCAGTTTGTAATACACACCAAATCTCTATGTCTAAGAGGCACATTAATTCTGAACACTAGATTTAAACACAAACTATTATCCAGTTACATGGTCCATCAAAGATAAATTAACTAAATTAAATAAATAGCATAAATGCAATAGAACCCTAAGCATGGACCATTAACCCCGATACATAGCCTGTCAAATAAGTAGTGACTCTAAAAATAATTTCCTATAAGTTATAGGTCAATTGGTGTGCATACAGTCATAAATAGGAGAAGGACTCGGTCCACAAGAATTAAGTCCAGGTTCATCTCCCCTAAGCGCTTGCAACAAATTAGCTACTCATGATAAAACTAACAACAAACTGAACTAATTAAATTAGTTTAAAATTATCTAAATTTAATTAAACAATTAACTAAAACTCAAATTAATTAAACTAATGAACTATAAAATAAAATAAAATTAAAAAATTAAAAAAAATACCTTGCAGTAGCCGGCTGGCCACCTGCACCTGCTGTGGGGGGAAGGGGTGCCTTCCTCTTCAAAGTGGCCGCCTAAAGCCTTGCTCCAATCAAAAGCTGCCAAGGGGCTTGCTCCAATCAAAAGGCCCTGTGTGCCTTTGCCTGTGGCCTGTGAGCAAAGAGGGAGACTTTGCCTCTCTCTCTTTGCCTTTTCTTTTCTTTTTTATTTTGCTTTTCAGGGGCTTGGGCGCCTGTGCGCGTCCAAGCTCTCTTCTTTTTTTTCTTTTTTTTTTTTTTTGATCTGGCTTGGGCGCCTGTCTTCTTTCTTTTTTTTTCTTTTTGATGATGGAGGAGATTAATCAATCAAAATCAAACAAGAACGAAAATAACGTTGAGAGAAAAAAAAATGAAAGCCTCAAATTCTCAGATCTAAAAAAAAAATGTACGTACAAGTGAAAAGGAAAAAAAACTCCCTCTCAAAACCCTAGCCTTGGCTATTTATAGACTTAGGGTTTTGATATTTTTACATAGAAGTCCACAACATTTATTTAATTATACAGAAGAGCTCCCAATGTCAAATTACACTAAAACCCCTGAACTTTACAAAATTGCATTTTTATTCCAAGTGACTTCCAGCTTCTCTGAATTAACTGTAGATTTATCTGGTGTTTGTTTTGAACATGGTAGAGCAGCACTAGTGCCAAGTATCCTATCTCGCCTTCAGTCTCCTGTTGCACATCTTACTGTCTCCAGAGCACGTTTTTGTGGTCCAGTTTCTTTTTGATAGCTCAGTCTGCAAAACACCACTAAAAATACCCGAGCAGCATTATTTATAGACAAATGATAGATAAATAAGGGCATGAAAATGTGACAAAATCGTGCTGATCAAGCTCAAGTGGAAAAACTAGGTGTTTGGAAAACAAAAACTCAAAGAAATAATCTTGGAAAAACTCTTGAAGATAATAGAAATGAAGAACAAACACAAATCTCCCAAAATACTATTTTCTTTGATTTTTTCAAAAACCTAAAACAAATAAGATTGGAAGATTAAAGCCCAAAAACACTTTTGAAATCTTTTAAAAACACTTAAGAAAGTAGGAAATATTTCTTGTCAAAATTCTTATAAAAATCCCTAAAGAGATGGGGTATTTATAGCCCCAAAAGAAAACTAGCCGTTAGGCTGATCTGTCAGCCTGACAGGCTGGCGATCGACCGCCAACGGTCATAAATATGACCGTTGGAGGAACCCGGTCGACCACTCAGTTGACCGCCCAAAAACAGAGAGCAAAGCTCTCTGGCCGGTCGACCGGTCGGTTGACCGATCCCTGTGCCTGGCCAACGTGCACAAGTCTGTGCACGTCGGTCGACCGACTCTGGAACCCGGTCGACTGGGCCGGTCGACCGCCAGAGCCTGGCAGGCAGCAATATGGGTCAGAAAATTGGGTCAGAAAAACATGTTAAAATATTTCTAAAAATTCTTGTAAAAATAGTTTTAACATTTTGCATTGATATATAGACATGTGATAAAAAGTTTAACTCCAATATCAAGCAATTCAAACTATTTTTGCGTTTTGAAAGTTTTACCAAAAACTAAAACTTGTATTTTATCAAACATGTATTTTTCAATAGGAAAACTGATTTTTCCTAAAACTTATTGAAATACAAAAACATGATATTTAAACACTTTTAGGCATGTTGCATATGGACATAAGTCCAATATACAAGAAACAAATATATATCATAGTTTTTGTCTTTAATTCCAAAATATGTTTTGTTAAAAATACCAAAACATAAAACTACATGAATAGGTATGTCAAACTAAGTTTGTATAAGTCATGTAAGCATGTATGTATATAGAGCACATCTAATATATATAAAAACAAAGTAAACTTGTTTTGATCAATCTATTCATGAAAATCAAATCCAAAACATAAAACTTGTGTGTGTTGTGAACTTGAGCATATCAACTATCTAATCTTTACAAATGGATCTAAACACACTAAACTAAAACTAGGATACCTAAGTCTTCTTGACGATCTTCCATCTTCAAGTCGACCCGATCCAAAACGTAATCCACGAGCGAGGCAATGTATGATCTTTGATGCTCGGACTCTGGAATCACCAAGTGAAGGCTTCAAAACTCATCTTGTTGAAGCAATCACCAACTAATATCTTGCTAAATGATCTGAAACTAAAATCACAAGATTATTAGTAAACATAACTACATGAGTTAATCATCATCAAAACTAGAGTGGAAGGCCTCTGGGCCAACAGAGCCCTTCACGGGGAATTCGGCTACACTCCTAAGTTATACTTGGTGTGTTGTGCTTAAGAATTTTTAGTTTACATAATTTGTTTTTATTCCGCATCAATTCATCATTAGATTAGCTAGTTACCATTCACCCCCTCTAGGTGATTTCAAGAGCTTGGTGCTCTCGACTTGGGTCTAACAACCTTGAGTTAAAAATTCTCATTTTTAGCTAATCACAATATTTGTTTACACACACATATGGACTTCATGACACCTCCCATGTTTGACATTCTTAACATCTAAACTTGGCAAGTTAAGATGTCTATGTACCTCAAAACCCTAGGGATTCATGTTTATCTTGCCACAATTAAAGATTCATATTATATAAATGGCAAACTTCTAGAGGCTAACTCAAAAGTCATCCATGCTTTAAAGTCAACCCTAAATGATGAGTATTTATGTAGGGTTTCTAACTTTGATTTGACTTTTGTAGTATAGAACATACTTATCTCTCTTGGTAAACAAAAGCTCTATGCGAGGAGTCACTCAAGTGATGAAAGTGAAGCTTCCAACATATGCTACATGGTCCAAGAAATAACCCCCTTGAGGTGAACTCTGAATCCGATCTAGAAGAAGATATTGACATGCCTTATGATGAGCTTGCATCTTTTTGTTAAAAACTTCTGGAAAAATATGATTTATTGAAAATTGAAAATAATAAATTGAAAAAGGAAAACACTTCTTTGTTAAAAGAAAATGACTTTTAAAAACAAATTTGCCTATGTTTCAAAAGAAAATGAAGCTTTGAAAAAAGGAGAATATTTTCTTATCTTCAAAATTAAATAATCTTTGTAAAGGAAATAATTCTTTGAAAAATAAAATTAATTTGATGAAAAAAGAAAAAGAAACTATTTTAGAAGAAAACAACTCTTTGAAAAGAAAAATTGTTTCAAAATAAAAAGAAAACATTTCTAAAAGGAAAAATACTGTTGATTCTCATTCGTGCCATGCTCTTCATGATACTATTGATAAAAATGAGATTCATATCTTGAAAAATAGAATTGATTGTTTGAGCTCAACTTTGAGCAATTGTACATTCAATCATTCTAAATTGAAAATCTTGTTTCAAAAGAAACAAGCTACACATGTTCATGCACATGACCCACGGCATATATATGCAAACTATGCACATCATGATTACACTCATATGCATGCTAAAGTGTACAAATGTTCACATTGTGACCGCAAAGGCCATCTTGCAAAATTTTGCTTTGATAGATTAAATTATGTAAATTTTGCAAATAAAAATGTTTGGGTTCCTTATAATGCTAACCCTCGTGGACCCAAAAAGAAATGGGTACCAAAATTCTCACCATTTGTATTTGATTTAGGTGCGGGCTCTCACATCACGTGGGAGATATGGTGCCTTGATGGTGGATGCGTTTCAAGCTCAAAGATCACATTATGAATGCATCACCTTCAAGGATGTTTGGTGGGAGGACCACCATGGTTTGGAGACTTAGAGAATAGTGCATATGATTTGGTAACTATCTTTAAACTCCTATTTTAGTTTACATGCTTTGATATGAATATTTTTAGCATGTTTTGATTTTGTGCTTCTTGTGGTGAATATTTGTTTAGATGTAATTTTCATTAAAACTTGTGTCATACCTGTACAAGTAGTGAGTTACACTTGATTATTATATGTTTGTGCTTCAATGCTCATTTGTACTTATTACACGAACATGTATAACCTAGTTTTGATTCTTTCATTTACACTTGTTTTTCTTATTTTTGTAAATGTTTAGCTTCATGTATATGTCATTTTTGTTTAAATCTAATAAATATACATGTATACCCTTGAGTCACTTGCCTTCATGCAAATTCTATTATGAACTCGGTTATGTTTGGGATATGTATGTATATTTTTAGTTTTGATAGAACATATATATACCTTGAAGTTTGTATTTAATGAAAAATAAATTTTCATGATTTTCAGTTTTTGATAAAAGAATTTCATTTTTATTTTGAGCTTTATTGATTGTTTCATGAATGTGTTATTCACATGATTCTTGTGCACTCACATTTCTTTATTTACTCATGACTTTGCTTCATGAGCACATTTTTGAGCTTTATAAATTTCGAATGTTAATTTTTGTGTACTTAGCAATATTTCATGAGACACATATGGTTTGATTTCATGTGTGAAGGATATTTAACTAGTTTTTCTAAAATTATTTTAACTAGTTATTTATTTTTCATTTGGTAGTGTTTTCAATCTACAACTATTTTTAAATCTTATTTTTGAAAACTTCTACCCTTAAAGGGCGGTTGGATGAGCGACCATGCTTTGTATGCTCTATATTGAAAATCTTTTAAATATGTGCATGAATAGGGTGGGCAGTTATGAGTAATACACATGATCTTCAAGATATTTCACTTTTGTATACTCATATTTGTTTCTTATATATGCTTCAAACCTTAATTAATATCAATTTCAATTGGTATTTCTATTTTTCATACATACATATATGGTTTGATTGTGCTTACAATATCTTTACATGTTTAAAGCACAAATTATGTTTATACTAAGTTTGACTAATTTTTAAATGTTAATTGGTATCTCAATGAGCTTATGCATTATTTTTATTGGTATCAAAAATATACTATTGATATCTTAAAATTTTATTTATTTACAAGTGATATCAACTTTTATTTTGTCAAATACAATTTGATTTTATTGGTATCAAAATTTGTTTTGTTAACTTAAGAAAATTCAAAATTTATTTTAAAAGTGGTTTTCAAAATTTGTTGATATTTTTGCCTATATGCAAGAGGAGCTTAACATCTTCTCTATATATAGGTTAATGTTGAGTGTATCTCATATTGAGAAGCTTGACATCTCTTCTTTATGTGGTATACGTGTGTAGGGAGAGCTTAACATCTCCATTTATACAGTGTATATTATGCTTTATATGGGTTAGGGTCTTGTCATCCCTTCATGTAATGCATGTATGCAGGGGGGGCTAACTTTACGTCTCTCTTCTTCATGAATGTATATTGCATATATATCTTTATTTTTTGATTTGTTTTCGCCCCTTTGTTGATGAATTGATAAAAAAGGGGAGAAGAATTTTGAGAGTTTATATATGCATATTTATTTTCTTGTTTATACAAAAAGGGGAGAAGAATTTGGTGAGTTTATGCATATATGTTTTTATTTAGTTTATGCACTTTATTGAATATCATTATGTTTATTGCTATGCATGAGTTAAGAGGAGCTTCTATGGAGCTTAATTTTAATCCATGCATATATAACTCCGTGAGTTTTGTCATCATCAAAAAGCCCAAAGGTCCATCGCTCTAGTTTTGATGATGATTAACTCATTTAGTTATATGTACTATTGATCTTGTGTTTATTTAGTCTCAGATATTTGATCAAGATCTTAGTAGGTGTATAGCTTCAACAAAGGATTCGAAGTCAAGTTTTGAAGCTAGCACGTGTTGATTCAAGAGCTCGCGCATCAAGATCGCATCAAGTACTCAAGAAGAGCTATTGGATCAAACTTTGGACCAAGTCATGAAGGAGAAGAAGATTTTCAAGAGAAGATTTTAAGAAGACTTGTGTCGTGTTTGTAAGTATTAAGATTTATTTTTAGATAAAATATAAAGGATAGATTAGTTGTAGATTGCTCAAGTTCATATACACACACAAAATTTATATGTGTTTTCACAAAATAGTTTTGAGTTTTAAATTTATCAAAACTTATTTTAGAGCATAATGTCAAAAACATAGATATTTCATCTTATATGTATAGTGGATCATATCCATACACATTAAGCTTCAAAAGTATTTAAAATATCTTATTTTTACATTTGTAGAAGTTTTGAAATATCATTTTTCAATTTGGAGATTGTTTTTTAAAAATACAGATTTTTTTAAAGCAAAACTTCTATATCACAAAAATGGTTCAAAATGTTTGTAATATGGTTTGATTTTTTACCACAAATGTTTGTACATCAAAGTATTTCAATGTAATTATTTTTGTAGATTTTATATGATTTTATGGGATTTTATTTGAATTAAAAAGATCAAGTTTTAATTCCAAAAAGATTTCAGACCTGGCCTTCTGCCGGTCGACCGGGCCAGAAGTCGGTCGACCGATGTGCACAAAACGTGCACGGCCAACTGGCTAGTGGGCCGATCGACCGGGCGGTCGACCGTTCAGAGAGCTTTGCTCTCTGAATCTGGCTCCGGTCGACCAGGCGGTCGACCAGCCAGAGAGCTCTGTTCTTTGGATCTAGCGTCGGTCGAACGGGCGGTCAACCGATAGGTCTAAGCCTAGGCACGGTCGACCTGGCAGTCAACCGGCAGACTGCAACAATCAGAAATTTGACCGTTGGTCGGTCGACCGACAGCAGAGTTTTCTGCTGACTTTGACCCCAACGGCTATATTTTTTAGGGCTATAAATTGGGGCTGTTTTGGGCTGTTTTCCATAAGATTTTGAGTGGGTTTTCAAGCTAGTTTTTTCTATCTATTTCAGAGGTTTTCTTCACTTATTTTAGAGCTAAAACTTCTATATTAAAAGGAGAGTTTTTCAAGAGTGTTTTCAAAAGTGATTTCTTAAGTTTTTCACCACAAAATCTATCCTAATTTTCTCACACAATCTTCAGCTATCCATTGCTATATCAATCCTTTAGGGATCTTTGTTGTGAGAGTATTTTTGGTGATCAAAGTGTTGAGATCACCAAAGTGTTTCATCTTTGTTTTTGAGGAGGCGAACTTGCGGGTTCGTGTTGTTTCGAGTTCTTATAGGAGCTCAGTGTAGAGGTGCGGCCTCGGTAAGTTAGTGTGCTTGCGTGTGTTGTTCTTGCGGAAACAAGAGAGGGACTAGTAAGTCCAAGGAGTTCTAGTGTGAACTTGTTGTAGGTGTTGCGGCACCAAGTGATCCAATGGGATCAATTTTAGTGAAAATTCTTCATAGTGTTGAAGGCCGAGACGTAGAGCAAGGGTGCTCGAACCTCGAAACAAATCTCTCGTGTTTGTGATTGCTGTCTCTATCTCTCACTTGTGTTTATATCTTGCATGCTTATATTGTTTATCTCTTTTATATGCTTGATATAGTTGTGCTCAATTTTTATATGCTTGGGATTCTTTACTCACACTTGTATTCAACCAAGAGAGCCATAGTGGCACCTAAATTTTTACTCTAGAGGAATCTTGAGAATATAATCCAGAGCCCTTCACCAGGAATTCGGCTACACTTTTGTGTTATACTTGGTGTGTTTTAACTTAATAGTTTTTTAGTTTGCATAAATAGTTTTTAATTTGCATAAATAGTTTTAATTCCGCATTACCTATACCTGACGTTGTCCGCGACCTCCGCCTCCTCCATCTGTCGCTCGTGGGCCTCAGCTCGCAACCCTCCCGTCGCGTCTCCCCTTCTTGGCTGGCGACTGGAGATCCCTGGCCACGCCATTTGATCTCTGATGTCGAACTTCATCGACGTAGCCGTGAGCCTCCTCCTTCCTCACGAGTGCGCTTGGCCTCTATCTGCGCCACTCGAGCTTCCTCCTCAATGTCTCTCAGGTTCTCTCCCTCCTTCTCTGTGTGATTATTTTTGTATGTTAAGTCTTCTCTCATTTTGTGTGTGTAAGTGTGTATACATGAGTGTGGGTTAACATGTGTGTATGTATGTATTTTTCATGTGTAGGATAGAATCTTCTGTCTCTCCGTGTATTGTCGTTGATCACCGTCGGCGAGCGCGAACACACCCGCGACCTTCCCGGCGAGATCTCCTATCCGTCGACATCCTCTGCGGTCTCCACCGCCTCCGCCAGGGCCTCCATCGGTGTGCCGCAAGTCACCCTGTTGTGTGAGTTTTCTTTCCCTCCCACTTTCTACATTATTCTCTGTTCATTGATATAAGCATGTAATTATGTTTAATTTGTATAATTCATGTACTTATGTGCAGTGTGTGTTTAAATGCATGCATGTATGAATGTGATGTGGGGTGGATATGCATGTGTTTTTGTATGCGTAACTGTAGGTATGTGCGTGAGCTTGCTACCATGTCTAGTATTCCTTATGTAAATATATGTTTCTTATATGACATTCTCTTTCATTTGCTATTTAGATCATTTTGAAAGAGACATTTAGTATAATTATTTTCTTTGATCTCAGATCTATGATTATTTGTAAATTTTATTACTTAGAAGCTAAGAGTACGGATCAATGCTTCATGTCTACTTGTTCCTGATTCAGCTATACAATTTTTACTAGTTAATTCATTATCTGCATGGCCATGCAATCATATAGGTACTTTATCATCAAATTTGACCATAAAATAGTTGTAGTTTAAGTTATAACAAATTTTCAAGTTTAGGAATATGTTAGTCTGGCAAACATCAGTTTAGGAATATGTTAGTCTGGCAAACATCAATGGTGAATTTGATGTCTGACCAAAATTTTCACAGACGGAGATTCCATATTTGGAGTTTAGTAGCCTGGAAACTTTTCATTATATAGATCTCATCTCATCTGAAATAATAGAGTAATGCAGAGATTAATGTAAAATAACCCAAAATAATAACAAAATTTCTCTTTCCTTCTAAGCCTCATTTGTCGCAGAAAGTGTAGGGAGAGAGGAGATAGAAGAAGGTAGCATAGAGATCAGAAGACAAAGAGAATGAACGACGCATTGAAGCAGGTCAGGAAAGCACCCGATCGACCGCACGGTCGACCGGTGTGCACGACGTGCATAGGTGTAGAGCGGTCGACCGCTCGGTCGACCGTGGCTAAAGAGCGGTCAACCACACGGTCGACCAACTAACAAGGCACTGCTCTCTGTTGGGTCCCATCGACCGGTCCGGTCGACCATCGACCGGTCCGGTCGACCATAGACAAGGGTCGGTCGACTGACAGACGCGTTTTGGCTGTACTTTCTAGATTCAGGTTCTCTTTCTATTTGAGATCGAATCCAATCGAGGTTTTCTAAAACCCTGAGACTCCGTGGCTATAAATAAAAGCTAGAGTTCTCATGTATTGTATCCCTGAAAATCCCTCTGAAAATCTCCCTTGAAAATTCCTTGAAGAAGGAATAAGTTGTAAATGATTGTTGAATCAATAAATCTTTCTCTCCCTTGCCTCGAGAACGTAGGCACATTGCTGAACCTCATTAAATACTGTGTTGATTGCTTTTCTCTATTAGTTTTCTGTTCTTGTCGTGTTGGCTACATCTCCAGCTGTATCAGTCTCCGTTTGGCGGTTCCTTAGAGAGGTTATTGCCAAGGGCGCGTGCAATAAAGGGTATCAGAGCATCTCAGGTTTGTCGTGGGATCGTGTGTTGCTTCCAAGGGCATCAGTTGCTATCTGGCAGAGATCGCGTGTCGATCTCGGAGCAGCGTTGGGACTGTTTGTGGGATCGTGTATCAATCTCAAAACCAGCGAGTGGATTGCTCGAGAAATCAATTTGGAGGAGTAGATTGCTTCAGAAACTCTTTGAGAGTTTCGCGTGGAGATAAAGATCATGTCTTTATCTAGTTTGTTCTATCTAACTTCGTTTGTTTTCGTATTGCTTTGAGGAATCAGTTGAGAAGATGGCTAGATAAAGTACATCAAATCTACATCCGTTGAGGATTGATGTGGTAAAGTTTGACGGCAAGAACAACTTCGGTATGTGGAGGTGTGAGGTGATGGATGCGCTGATGGCATCAAACCTTGAAGACACTTTACGGTTGGAGAAGAAGCGCGCATCAACAACTGAAGAAAATTGGGATAAGATGAACCGTACAACATGTGGCTTGATCAGGTCTTGTTTGACACAAGACATCAAGTATCATGTGTTGCACGAAACAGCTGCGAGGCAGCTGTGAGAGATCCTGGAGAAGAAGTATCTGACGACAAGTGTCGAATCGCGGTTGCAGTTGAAGAGTAAGCTTTATCGTTTCCAGATGCAGAGAGGATGCTCCATCAACGAACATATGAATAGCTACACAAAGCTTCTTACAGATTTAGTTAATGTGGATGTGGAGATCGATGAAGAGGATAATGCAGTAATTCTATTGAATTCTCTTCCTTAAGAAGAGTATGAGACTTTTACTCTAACATTGATCAATGGAAGAAAATTCCTTGACTATAATGAGGTATCTGCTGCTCTTGTGAGTTATGAAGTAAGGAATATGACAGACTGTCTTCTTCGGGGAGAATAATAGCAGAGGCATTGACGGTAAGAGGCAGAAGTTCTAATAGGAAGGGAAGAGATGATCAGGAAGATCGAAGTCCAGATCAGGCTTCAGATATCTGAAGAAGAATTAGTGCGCCTTGTGCAAGGAGCCAGGGCACTAGAAGGTTGACTGTCCGAAAGCCAAAGGTAAGAAGAAGGAGCTGATGACCGAGGCTAATCTCGCACAGGTGATCAGTACTCAAGCCAATACTTCACAGGAGGATGGATCGGATTCGGACTCATCGGTATTCTCTCTCTGTTACTACTCCTACTGTCAGTTACTCAGATAATGCTGAGTGTATCTTAGATACCAGAACTACCTATCATGTGTGCCCGAACAGGGCCTGGTTTTCTAGCTTTGAGAAGTTAGATGGATGTTTCACGGTCATGGGTGATGATCATCCGTGTAATATGGAAGGGATGCGTACAGTCCGTATCAAGATGTTTGATAGGTTAGTACGAGAATTGAAGGAGGTGAGGTATGTACCTCAACTCAAAAGAAATCTTATCTCTGTTGGCGCTTTGGAAGCGTTGGGCCTTGTAGTATCTATACGAGATGGTGTTCTCAAGATGACCAAAGGCTCAATGATGGTGATTGTAGGCTATCTAAAAATCACCAAGACAAGCCATCAAAACGCAGAGATCCAAGATCCAGGCGCAAGGCTAAATGTGACAATCAAGACGCGAAAGTCCAAACCCGCGTCTCAGCATCAAGGCGCGTTGGCTCAACGCCCACATCAAGGCGCGTTGGCTCAACGCCCGCGTCTCCGCATCAAGGCGCGTTGGCTCAACGCCCGCGTCTCAGCATCAAGGCGCGTTGGCTCAACGCCCGCGTCTCAGCAACAAGGTGCCCGCACCTTGGTTGTAACCACCCCGATTATGGCGCCATCCACCGCCCATGTAGCGGGGAAGTTGGCCCTCATCGTGGAGCACTTTTAGGGGGCACGATCACCCCCTAAAAACCCTATAAATAGTCCCGTCACTATTGAAGAGGTGTCGGATTTTTGGAGAAGAAAAAGGAGAGATCATCAACAGAGAGAGAGAGCTCGACTCTTCAAGCCAGCTTGCTGCGTATAAGTTGCTCTTCGCCTACCTTCTCTTTTAGAGTTTTGGTGGACGGGGCTAAGTTACTCCTTCTACCTGCCAAGGAGAAGATCCCTCGACGGTACTGACGGTCATCTGGTCAACGGAGAACAAGATTCACTCTCCACCGCCACACGAAGAACCCAGCACTAAACAAAGGGGGAATTCAAGATTCAATATTCTCCCTCCCTTATAACCGGAAGATTAGCCTGTTGTAATTTTTCATCTGATTCAAGGAAAAGTTGCTCCAGTCCGCTTTTACAGTTTTCCGCGTCCAACAGTGATGAAGGGCGTCCGCTGGAATAATCTCTACTACTTGAAGGGTAGTACAATTACAGGTTAGATGGAGACTTCTATTTCTTCATATGATGATTGCACACAGTTCTGGAAGAAGAAGGTCAGACATGGAGGTGAAAAGTCTTTATAGGCTCCTGCAAAGAAGGGATCATTAAAAGGTTCTACTACCTGCAACTTAGTGGGTGAACACAGCGTTTTGGATAAGAAGAAGGTGAATTTCAGCACCAGTATTCACCGCTCGAAGGTCTTCTTGATAGTGTTCACGTAAGCGTTTGGGGACCGGCTAAGACTGCATCGCTTAGAGGTCACAGGTACTTTGTCTCTTTTATTAATAATTTATCTAGGCATTGTTGGATATATCCCTTGAGACAAAGGTGTGAAACCCTAGATATGTTGGTGAAGTGGAAAGGAAGAATGGAGAAGCAGACAGGTAGAAAGATCAAGGAGTTACGGATTGGTAATGTTGAAAGATACATGAACCAATTCCTATGATTTGGTCAGAACACTAGTATTAGTACTCACTTCACAGAAGGTATATGGGTTGGCTAAAGAGGTAAACCGTTCCTTGCTGGAGAAGGTTCGGTAGTTGTTGTCTAATATACGATTAGATAAATCGCTTTGGGCTGAGGCGATTGTGTATGCTAGCCATCTCATAAATGGATCGACTGCGATATGAGGTAAAACTCTACTGGAAGTTTGATCTGAGAAAGCTACTCAAGGTCATGCTTTTCTAGGGAATTTGAAAGTCCGACCTACTTTCGCGCCAAAGATGGCATGGTGAATTCGTGCGCAATGAAATTTGTGTTTTTGAGTGTCAAGAGAAATATGAAAGATTACAAAATATGGGACCCCGAAAATAAGAAGATCGTGATGAGTCACATGTCACATTTGATGAGACTTCAATGACGAAGTCTACCGTCTCTCAGCTGTTGACACTTAAAAAGACAAGATTCTCATTGGTCCGAACAATGTCTAAACTTGTTGACATTTACAAAAGACAAGTGACAGACGAGCTGAAGACCAGTTTTCACCCGTCACCGAGGGACAAGGAAGCAACTTGGACTCCACTAATCCAGCAAGTAGACAGTGAACCGGATTGTTTCTAAACAGACCTCAGCAGGTCTAAGATGCTAGCACCTAGCATTACATGAGCCCAAAGGGATAACCTCGCCTGAGAGGCTAATATCACTCGACTTCGCCTCGGAGCCATCCAAAGCCTCGTCAGGAAGCTAACTCGCAACTTTGCCACAGAGGACTTCCAGCTCTGCCAAAGGGTTTCTTTCAGACTTCGCCAGAAGTAGCCTCTAGCTCCGCTACGAGCTCAATGCAGGCAGCTCCGCCATTGGTCTGCTATGGTCAACCTTTGACCAATCAAATCTCCGGATGAGATCAGATCTACTCGGATCAAATCCAATCAAGATCAAATCAAAGATCAAATTTGGCAGTTGATTGTCACAATCTCTGACTCTCCTAAAACGAGTAAGAAGATCAGGGGAAATCCTCCAACGATATGGAAAGGATCAAGAAGATCAACCGACCTGCCAATTCTAGCTTCGCAAAAGCTGATCTTAGCCTCGCAGCAAGGCTACTTTCCGGATTCAAACAGATTCGATTCAATCTGTTTCTATATTTTCAAGGGACGATTATACCCTTACTCTCCCTATAAATAGCCCACCAAGGGCACAAGGGAAGACAGACCGAGACTACGTAGAAGGCCGGATTTTCTGAGAAGACTCCACAAGCAGAGACTTCTTCAAAAAAGCACCGTGTGCTCTCGAATTCAGAGATCTTTTAGAGAATTGCTTTCTCTATCCACGGTGTTGATACCCTAACGTCGTCCTTCCTCTCAAGGAATCTCCGGAACCAGGCGAGAAGGAATTCCTAATTGAAGGCGATTTTGAGAATTAGCAAGAGGGTTCTACCAACCTTCTATTCTCTGATTCCCGGAACCAGGCGAGAAGGGAATCTCATCGCTCGCATCGTCAAAGGGACAAAGTGGTGGCGCGCTGACCAGACTCCTATCGGAACACTTCTCCAGAATCTCTGAGGAGATCTACTTGTAATCTTTTTACGAATACTTGTAATTTAGCTCCTTAAACTCTTTTTTGTAAGTTTTTCCCCTTTGCAAACATAATGGAAAACAAGATGGCGACTCCGCTGGGGATTGTATTCTCCACCGCCGAGAATCAAGTGTCGCAATGCGACGAACAGACCTTCGGGTCTAACTCTGAATTCAGAAAAGCTGGTACAGCCAGAGCCTTTCTGGCTAAATCTTTAAGGAAAGTCTTTGCGGAGACAGAAAGGGTTCTCTGCGAACCTACTGCGGTTATTTGGCGCAACAAGGAAGCACGTCCGCAGCCTGATTCCTTTACTTGTGAGAACTTGGTGGTTCAGTTCGATCAAGGAAGATTTGAAGAAGTCCTCTCTGGGGGTGGCCCAATGCTTCGAGCACGGAAGCATAGGAAGGTTTCCACGACCAAGGTTTCAAAGCAGAAACTGCAAGCGGAATTCTACCAACACCCCTCAGCCTCGCGTGTGGCTAATCAGGTTCCTTGCGAACCTAAGTCTCCTCTGTCAAGGCGGGTATGGAAGCCTAAATAGAAGTCTCCAACCGAAGCTTCAGGCGTAGCTACGCCTAAACCGTGCCTCTCTCACGAAGAAAAAGGCAAGATGCCTGTCTGCTCTAATCATAAAGTCAAGACGGCAATTATACCGTCGCCCAATTCAAGAGCGGCAATGCCTTCCGCCAGCACCGTTCTTATGAGCGAAGCTACTCTACCACAGCATACTCACTACGTCCATGGCCGCGAGGCTAGGGCCAGAGTATTATCTAAGGCAAATCCCTTTTGCAGCGGCATAATGGGTAAAGCACCACAGCGTGCTCCGCTCTCCAGTTCGTCAAACATTAAGCTCGCACCTGTTGGCGAAGTTAGAACTGAAGTACTATTCAGTGCTAATCCCTCTCGCAGGGACAAGAGGAACAGAACATCGTCCTATCTACGCTTTAGAAAGGCCTCTCCACAAGATTATGTAGGCTCCCATGGGCCTGACTTGCGGGAATTCTGGGCGAACAAGCGAAAGTCGGTGTCTTTCCGAACTACTTCCCCCTGTTGTCAACAAAGGGGATGCCAGCTGGTGACCGTCCACTCAGTCCATTGCCGGCTGGGACCAATCCCTGCCACTTCTCCAGGCCGACGAACGGTCTTTGATCGGCTGTCTGTACATCTCCCTATGAAGCATCGCAGAAGGAGCACCTCACGAGATCCAGCCTCCGCATCCGTCAACATGACCGAAAGAGGACGAGAGTCCCCAGATCCAGACTACATCCCAGGCTTAGGCGAAGTCTTGGTGCATGACGAAGGTGTTTTCCAAAACACCAGATCCAGGGTGGCAATACCCTACAGTTACGAGCAGCCTTCTTCCTCGACGGCCCTAGCCTCGTCACAGCCCAGGGGATCACTCCAATCATCGGACGAAGAAGATGAAGATAGTGGGTACGCCTCTTCGGCGACAGTTAGCTCGGTGCGAACAGACAGAGCATCAGTCAATATGGCTGATAACATCAACGACGACCTTCGTCGGCGCCTGGAAGCTCAGGAGCAAACTTCCAGAACCCAGCAAGAAACTCTGGACAACATTCAACAGATGCTCGCTCAACTCCTCAGTAACCGGAATAACAATGATACCGGGAGCAATCACGATGAGGAGGAACACCTCAGCAATGAGCAGCCAAAGCCGGAGAAATCCAAGGAGGGTCCTTCCTTAGACACTGAAGTCCTTAAGGGCCTCTAAGCTCAAATCGCATCCCTAGCTCAGAGGGATGAATTAAAGAAGGTAGGGGCAGTCCGTCCTTATCCGCTGGAGTGGGATTCGGTGCCATATCCACCGAAGTTCAAACCACCAATGTTGCATGCCTATGATAGGAAGAGCTCGCCAAATCAGCACATCTATTATTTCCGGTCTCAGACTGGTAATGTTATAAGCAATGACGCCATCATGGCTATGCTGTTCATAGGCACCTTAAAGGGGGTGACATTTGACTGGTTCCGAAGTCTTCCCCCAGGCTCTATCAACTCTTGGATCGACCTGGAAACTCGGTTCCTCTCTCGTTTCTATGAGGACGATACCGAAGTGACCATGGACAAGCTCCTCTCCACTGTGCAGAGGAAGGGCGAATCTGTCCGTGACTACATTGAACGGTTCAGAAATTTATCCTTGATGTGCCCAGCAGGGATGCCATTACCCATGCTCTTACAGACATGCAGACACAACTTCTTAGACCAAGTGGAAGTTCGCATGGGGGCTGTCAAAGCCCACACTTGGAAGGAGTTGGTCGAACAAGCAGAGATAGCCGAGAAGTCGGCTAAAAAGTTCGAACCATCCGCCCCTAGAGGCAAGTGGGGGACAAACAACAAAGGGCGTAGCGACCTTCCGCAATCTTCTCAAGCTAAAGGCAAAGAGACTATGTCTGTGGAGTTATCCGGAGAGTGCAGTCGAAGGTCAAGAAGAGCGGCTTCAACAATCAGGAGCCTAAGTTCCCTCCAAAGCAGTACTCCTTCAAAGACGATCAGGTGGTCACGATATTCCATCTGCTCCACAAAGGGAACAAAATGAAACTGCCAGATGCTCGGCGTCCCAATGAGATAGGGCGCACAAACGACCCTAAATACTGCCTCTACCACAGGATGATCCACCATCCTACTGACAAGTGATATGTCCTCAAGGACAGAATACAAGCCTTGGTCGACGCCGGAGTCCTGACACTAAAGTCAGAGCAGAAGAAAGTCACTGCCAATATGGTGACCCTCGAGTTCGGCAAAACTCCAAAGGACACGGTTCCTGACGGGACTTATTCAGTCCCTGCGCCACGGTTGGAAGTCAAGCATCTCCAGCTAAAACTCAAGATAATAAGGGTCTTGTTCCCTTAACATTGGAGACGGGGGAAGTCATTTGGGTACACCCGGACCTCATCCAAGACGTACAGCGGGATTCAAAGGAGCCCAACTCAAAGGGCAAGTCTTGCAATGTCATCTCCATCCTGCCAGACGACGGCAATCCTACATCGGCTTCCCTCAGTGATTCAGAAGGAGAAAAGCTTGCTTGCACGGCGCAAGCCGATACGCCTCAACAGACGGGCACCCGATCCGAAAATCATACTTGAGGCAGTATGAAAGTCTACTGATGGGATACAACAGCAAACAACGTCAGTACCAATGTCAGCATCCACTCCAATCCCAACCAAGGGAAAAGAAAAGCCTAAGGAGGTACGGTTCGACCAGGCGTTGAAGAAACCATCAGGTCAGGGGTTTGATACGCCCTTTCGGTTTGACATATTGGCTCAACTGGCCAATATCCCAGCTCGTATCACTATACACGAGCTCCTTCGCCTCTCAAAAGAGACAAGAGAAGCACTCAGGGATGCGCTAGCCAATTCAGAATCATTCCTGACATGCATACCAGAGGTGCCTAACGAAGACGTTCAGTCTCCTTGCCCAGAATGTCATCATGCACAATCAAAGGTGCCCGCTATTACATTCACGGCGGAAGATATGCTTCTCAAAGACAACAAGCACGATCGACCTCTGTACTAGACCGGATATATTGGTTCAACGTGCATTGAAAGAATACAAGTCGACCTGGGGTCCGCACTCAGCATCATCCCCAAAAGGCTTCTTTACTTCCTCGGCATACCACTGTACAGGTTGTCCGCAACCACTACTACAATATACGGTTTCAACGCCGGGAGCAGTCATCCACTGGGGAAAATTCGACTCCGTTGCAGAATCGGGAGCCTGAAGTCAGAAGTGACATGCTATGTCATTGATACTGACACATCATATAACCTGCTGCTAGGACGACCATGGATCCATGCCAACTGGATCCCTCCACCCTGCACCAATGCTTCAAATATGTCGTAGATGACGCGACAGTGCGAACTGTCTTTGCTGAAAAGCAACCATTCAAAGGGGTAGAAAATTACTTTACTGACGCTCTCCTGTATCAAGAGGCCGGTGAAACACCCAACGAAACCATTGCCGGACGATGATAAAAGTGGCAATGAGACGAATTCAGAATCTGAAGCAGGCATGCCAGCCATTCTGATTGGCGAACCAATTATAGCATGTCTCAATAATCCCCTATGTAATACTCCTTCAGAGGATGAAGGTGAATGGGTAATTAATGATAATGTTTCTTTCGATTATCCTGCGAGTATTGGGCTGTTTGAATCCATTACGGATGGCTCTCTGCAAATGCCCTTACATAAGCCGAGTGCGGCTAGCACACCTATGGAAGCTATAGAAGGGGCCACGCTGGTAATCCCTCCGTCCAAATAAGGGCAGTTACCGATAATCTTCGGTAGAACCTAGCCATGGGGACCTACAGTTGCAGATTCAAGTTCAGGTTCAGATACTCCACAGTTCTTCCATTACGCGCTGCAGGCACGTCACATTATGAAGAAAATGGGATATAACTTGAAGCATGGAATGGGCCTGAACTTTGAAAAAGGAAGGCGCAGCTTGATGCGTAATTTTGTCCCAAAAGAGAAGCCTGCAAATTACTATGATAGTACACGCAGGGGGTTAGGGTATGTTACACCCACATTATTAAAAACAGTTCAAGCCAAGGACGATGGATCAATTCCATCACATTCGGCCTCATCCTCCTAGTGGGACTTGGATATCAGTGTAGGAGGAATGTTCGAAGACCTCACTGTCAATATGACTTCAAGCAGTCAATTAGAGCCTACAGAAGCTATTGATGAGGAGCCATGGGCCCACCAATTAAACCTCCAGTGGGAAAAACGATTCGAACTACGCGAACCACCTACTGAAGACAAGGTGATGCAGGTCAACCTGGGAAGTCAAGATCATCCCAAACCCATCTTTATAAGTGAAAGCCTATCACGTATAGAAAAGTAAGAATTGATAATACTCATAAAAGAGTATATAGACGTCTTCGCATGGAGCTACGAAGACATGCCCGGACTTGATCCACAGGTCGCTATGCACCGTCTAAATATCAAGCCCGACGCCAAGCCAGTCAAGCAGCAACAACGTCAGTTTCGCCCGAACATTATGAAAGCTATTGAAGCCGAAGTTCACAAGCTCATTGCATGTGGCTTCATCCGGGAGGAACAACATCCAGATTGGGTAGCCAACATTGTCCTCGTCCTCAAAAAGAACGGGAAAATACGGATCTGCATCGACTATCGTGATCTCAACACGGCCTGTCCTAAAGACAAATTCCCACTGCCCATCACCGACGTCATGATTGACAACACATGCGGGTTCGAAAGGATGTCTTTCATGGACGGCTTTTCAGGGTACAACCAGATTAAGATGTATCCCGACGACGAGAAGCATACTTCGTTCCGAACACCATTGGGGGTATACTGCTACACTGTAATGCCCTTCGGACTGAAGAACGCCGGAGCAACCTACCAGCGGGCAATGAGTACGATCTTCCGCGATCATCTCCGAAAAACGGTGGAGTGCTATATCGACGACATTGCCGTCAAAAGCCGCAACAAGAATGAACATCTTCGTGGCCTGAGAACGATGTTCGATATAATGCGGGCTCATCAACTGAAAATGAACCCGACAAAATCCTTCTTGGGAGTTTCGAGCGGCAAATTCCTTGGGTTTATTGTCACATCAAAAGGGATTCATCTTGACCCAGACAAAGTTAAAGCCATCCAGAGCATGCATCCACCAAGGAACCTCAAAGAGCTCAGGGGCTTGCAAGGCAGGCTGGCTTATATCAGAAGATTCATTGTAAATCTCTCAGGCCGCTGTCAACCGTTCACCCGACTCATGAAAAAGGGTGCTTCCTTCGTATTGGATCAAGCTTGTCAAGAATCTTATGAAGACATCAAGAGGTACCTCACAAAGCCTCCAGTCTTAGTAGACCCTAAATCAGGGAAACCATTCTTGCTTTATGTAAAAGCTCTGGACTACTCCCACGGTGCCCTCCTCGCTCAAAAGGACGACAATAGCCACGAGCAGGCCATTTATTATCTGAGCAGAACTCTCATAGGAGCGGAATCTCGCTACAACCCTATCGAGAAAGAGTGTTTAGCTATCGTCTTCGCTGTTCAGAAGACACGACATTATTTGGTCGGCCAGACCATACATGTCATCTCCAGAGTAAACCCATTGCGTCTTCTTATGACGAAGCCAGGATCATTGAATTCAAGATTGGCTAAGTGGGCACTTTTATTATCTCAATACGACATGATTTACACGCCTCAGAAGGCGGTTAAAGGCCAGGCCCTTGCAGAGTTCTTGGCTGCTCATCCAGTTCCGGAACATTCAAAACTTCACGAAGATATCCCTGATGAAGTCTTCGAGTCTTATGCAACCTCAGAAGAGGAAGTGTGGCAGATGTTCTTCGATGGAGCATCGCGAATGGGTCCTAAAGGCAAGATTATCGCCGGAGTGGGGGTTGTGTTTATCTCCCCGCAGAACCATGTTCTTCCCAGAGCATTTTCTTTGACAGAATCATGCTCCAACAATGTAGCAGAATATAATGCTCTGCTCATCGATCTTCAACTCGCCCATGGAATGGGGGTACGCTACTGATCGGGGTGGAACTAGCACTCAAAAACGTGTTTTATGTAAAATCGATGAAAAGCTCGAATGTGCTAATGTACCCTCGATATTTCCGTTATAGTATTGGCTTAACGGGTCGAATCCACAGGGAAGGGAGGCGATAGAAGCATTAACAGTCTCTATTCACGTCAGTTGTTAACACTTCTTCTTTGTTGAAAGAATGAAAATGAATGAAAAAGAAAAGAAATGAAAATCCAGAATGTGGTAGGTGAGGAGAGCGATGAAAACGGCGAAGTGAAAACAAAATAAGAAGTGGTTGGAAAAACGAATAGAAAATAGAATGGAACAAAGATGAACTAAGAAGGATGGTAAAAACACTAATAGAAAAATGACAAAAGATACTTGAAAATGATTTCTAAATCAAGCTAAAAGAAAACTCATGGCTACTAACTACTAAATGCTCCACTAACCATGCTAACCTCTTCGAGATAGTTGCCTCACATTTTGATCCTCGGCTATCACAATCCTTGGCTCCAAGAGACGATACAAAGCATGGCTCATGGATGGTTCATAACAAACAAAACATTGCAACAATAACAAGCCAATACAAGCATCACTCATTACACTACTAGCATGAAATAAAAAAGCATGAAATAAAAGAGAGTTAGCTTGGTTAGCAAGTTAGCAAGTTAGCAAGTTAGATGTTAGAACCCATCATCTTTGGCCATCAATGGCTCTTGCAAGAACAAGGCCTTGTAGAGGCAACCCGATTCATGTGGATTATCAAGTAAGTGGTTAGATGGTTAGTGGTTAGTAGTTAGATTGCCATGAGAAGAAAAACTAGCAAGAAATCATGTTAGAAGGTGAAGGAGATTACAATGGAGGAGAAAGGAGGCACCTTTACATAGAGTGTCACTCTCTATTACATCAATCCCTCTCAATCTCTCTCTCTATGAATCACTCAGCCCTACTACAATGATCTAAAAAGGAAAGAAAATATAAGAAATGAAGAACACTCACCTACACTACTCCTAAAATCTGCACCTACTCCTAAAAACGAAGACTGCTTGCGTTTTGGCCAGAGTCAGGGGTATTTATAGGCTTCAGAAGGCTCTAGAAGACGAGACGGGGCCATGCGTCAAAAATCGACGCGTGGCTCCACTACTTTGCCGCGTTTTCTCCAAGTTTGCCGCGGAATCTCGGCAATTCCAGAGAATTAAATCTCTGGATTTCGTCAGGGGCTCCATCTGGCTTCTAGCTGCTTCCAGATATATCCTATTTCTGGTATTTTCGCCCGACTATTTGTCTGACAGCTCAGGAGTCTAGATTCAATGCATGTTCTAGAAAATCCTTTGCTTGGCCTCCAAGTAATTGCGGGATTAATTATCATAAATGGGATGAATTAGGCTCTTATTCCCTCTTTTCCCTTGGACTTTGGATCTACCTGCAATTAAGACCAAAACACGATTAAGACGACTAATTATTCATTAAAACTGTGAGAGAATGTGACATAATAATGCAGAATTGTAGACTAATCACACCCCCACACTTATTCTTTTGCTCGTCCCGAGCAAAACAAGAAAAGAAAAATTATACTATAAGGGTTATTACACCACTTTCGCAGGTGACGCGATTGCACTGAGCATGTGCAACAAGCCGTTAAACCTCTAGGTTACCCTAGAGGAGGAGTGTTGTCTCCTGAGAGTTTTCAGCGGATTGCACCCACAAAATCCATAAAGAAAGAAGACAAATGTTAGTATTTTGAAAACACATTTTGAAAGAGAGACAAGTTTATGAAATATTTTTGCAAAAATATAAGTGATCTAAGGTCATAAGTCCACCACAAATCAATCTTCCTTAAACTTAGTCTCTATGCAAGATCTTGTCCTCAATTAAAGTAAGAATTCAAAATTGGATTGAATATTTTATCTTTCATAAAACCTTGATAATATGCACTTTGTGATAGTGAAGATTTCTGGGACTTCAACTCCAACCATCAAGCCATTTATTTATATATATTTACTTTTTTTTTCTTTTTCTTTTTTTTTTTTCTTCTTCCCTTAGTTTAGCCTTTCTAGTTCACCCATGTAGCGAGCCTATAACCGATGACTCCCAAACCAGATGGTCCTAGGGCACCAGATGAGAAAACATCCCTCGGGTTTAAGGACTCGAGTAAACAAGGCCACAAAACTAAAGGGGATTATTTAATTCTTTTGACCACCGTTAGGCGTGAATAATCATGCTTCTTGAGGCATAGTTATCCAGCTTAATAAGTGATTTTTTATTTATATATTTTTTTCTTTTTATTTATTATTATTATTTTTTTCTTTATGGAATTTTAGGTCTTTGTTTCCATCCCAAAAATTGTGTAAGTGCGATGTGCATACTATCTAAGACAAAAAATTCAAGATAAAATTATCTCCCTAATTTATCTTACTTAGCCTATAATTTTAAACAAGATCCATTATTTCAACTAGGTTTAAGATGTCATAATTAAGGTTTTCTTAATTTCTAAGATCATCTTAATTTTCTTAAAATAGATGAAAACTTTGTCTCTTATTTCAAAAAGTTTTTAAAGAAAGAGAAAATTCCTATACAAAAGGGAAGATTTCTAAAAGAAGTGTAAAAGAAAGAAAATCTAAAAACTCTATGTTAGTAAACCCTCCCCCACACTTATCTCATGCATTGTCCTCAATGCATCGTGATATATGTATGCATGAAACAAATAGAGAGGGAAGGAAAAAAATTACCTCAAGGTGGTGGTTCCGGTGGCGGCCTGATTGGTCCACGAAATGCGACCCAATCATTCTTGCGTGGAGTCCGAAGGAACCCACCAGAAACCTCCATGATACAACCCACTAAAAAGATGTATGCATGAATGATTTTTATTAACAATTTTACCCCATCCAATTTCTAAAGTTTCAAAATAATTTCGGAGTGAAATTTATCAACACCCTTGTCCCATAATGGAATGATTGATTTGGACTCAGGAAGTACAGGAACTAATATCGACTCAGAAAAATGACTCAAGTCAAGTAAAGGTTCGGGAGTCGAGATCGGTTCTGGAAGAGGGTCCAAATCAAGAAGATGAAGCTCAAGTCCACATTCATTTCCCCATGATGGAATGTGACTATCAAAGATTGGTGATTCAAGTTCAGGAATGACAGGTATGGGAATCAAAACTGACTCTAAAATGTTGCTCAAATTGGGTAACAAAACAGGAGTCAATAGTGATTCAGGAATTTGAACTGGATCAAAAACTTGAGGATCAAAGTCACATTCCTCATTGAGTTCAATTCCACAAAAATGAGAACTTGCCAATTTATCAATGGGTCTTTCAAAAGTATGAAATTGGTCAAGTTCAATATGATCATCATAAGAGATTGGTGATTCAATTTCACAATGAATAGGCACTGGATCCAATACAGACTCGGGAAAAGGAGTGAAATCAGGTGAAGACACCGGAGTCATAATTGAATCAGGAAGTAGAATCGAATCATCAAATGGAAGTTCAGGATCATATTCATGCTCAAGTTCAATTTCAAGAAAAGGATAACTTGCCAATATGTCAATGGGATCTGAAGTTTGGACAAGTTCAGGTGGGTGTGCTGAAATTGAATCTTGATTTCCAAAACAACATGACTCTTTAGCTCTGTCAGAATGGGTAGTGACATTAGAAATAAGATGAGAATGAAGAGTTTGGATCATCATATCTATGTCACGGTTACAAGCATTTTGAGCCTGAGTCATGATTTCAAGCATCTTTTTCTGGCTGATTGGTTCATTATTTTGTTGAAGAGATGCAGTGTTGTTTTGAAATTGGTGGTGAAATTGTGAGTCCATCAGATTTTGTGATTGTTGTTTGGACTCACATAAAAGTTCCTTACTCATTTCCAAGGCAAATGGTTGTTCATTATGAGGAGATGGAACTGAGTAAGACTCTTGAAAATACGGTGGAATTGGAGAGGCCAATGTTTCTTGAAGTTGTTGCTCGGCCCTTTGTAGATTGGCTTCTAAACTCTTTAGTAACTCAGATTTTTCTTCAATTGGTGGTTCAGAAAGAGGAGTATAGGAAGCACATTCGGGGAATGAATATTGTGGATAAGGTGAATATGATGGACAAGGTGGACATGGGGGACAAGGAGGTTGAAAATTTAACTCGGGGGACTTGAATCCCCAATGACTCTGTGACGAGTTGAAATTATTTTGGAAATTATAGTAATAAGAATGTGGGTATGGGTTGTATTGATTCGGATAAGGCCAACCCGGTGTATTTGGTTGGTGCATATTGTAAAACGCCGGGTTGGAATTATCCGAATCAAATGGGGTTGGTGTGAAATATGGATTCATGTTCGGATTGAAAGAATTGTTATTGTTGAATGCCATTTCACAAAAAATCACAAACAAAAAGAAAAATCACACAACAAACAAAAAGAAAAGAAAAAGCAAAACCAAGCCAATAGGAGGGTTGACCTAAACCTAGATGAAATGTCCCTAGGGGCCAACGTCTATTCAAATTTTATTAGGGCTTGGGTTGTGTGAGTGGGGAGATGATTTTTGGGCTAAGGAAGGGTGATTAAATCCCACCTTATCTTGTTTGGGTTTTGCCCTTAAATTCAATTCGTGCAAGTGTGCAATATAGACAAGAATATAACACAAAGCGATAAATCACCCACGTGTTTGTCCTATGCTATATGCAATGCCATATGTACATCTCCATCCATATCACAACAACAGAACAAAATACAGTATATTGGAATTGAATTGACACGTGCCTAAATGCAAATGTCTAAACCGTTTTAAAAGCGTCCAAATACCGTATTTTAGTTCTTTATTTTATTATGGTGTGTAGGAAATCAAAGCAAGAAAGATAGCAGCACAAATATACTAGCTATTACAACCAACACATCCCAGCACAACAAAATTTACAATGTTCACAAAATTGCCGCGGTTTCACGGCAAATGTCGCGGTTCTGCGGCTTTTCTTTAGAATCTGGGGCCCTGCTTTCAAGAGCAGGGAGATGCAAAGCTAGTTTATGTACTGCAATATTAAGCACCTGTAAAGCTTGTCCTGCACACCAAAACAGAGAAGACAATGTTAACAAAAACGTGAAAACAAAACCATTCCCTTCCCCGGCAACGGCGCCAAAAATTTTATCGGGGTGGAACTAGCACTCAAAAACGTGTTTTATGTAAAATCGATGAAAAGCTCGAATGTGCTAATGTACCCTCGATATTTCCGTTATAGCATTGGCTTAACGGGTCGAATCCACAGGGAAGGGAGGCGATAGAAGCATTAACAATCTCTATTCACGTCAGTTGTTAACACTTCTTCTTTGTTGAAAGAATGAAAAAGAATGAAAAAGAAAAGAAATGAAAATCCAGAATGTGGTAGGTGAGGAGAGCGATGAAAACGGCGAAGTGAAAACAAAATAAGAAGTGGTTGGAAAAACGAATAGAAAATAGAATGGAACAAAGATGAACTAAGAAGGATGGTAAAAACACCAATAGAAAAATGACAAAAGATACTTGAAAATGATTTCTAAATCAAGCTAAAAGAAAACTCATGGCTACAACTACTAAATGCTCCACTAACCATGCTAACCTCTTCGAGATAGTTGCCTCACATTTTGATCCTCGGCTATCACAATCCTTGGCTCCAAGAGACGATACAAAGCATGGCTCATGGATGGTTCATAACAAACAAAACATTGCAACAATAACAAGCCAATACAAGCATCACTCATTACACTACTAGCATGAAATAAAAGAGCATGAAATAAAAGAGAGTTAGCTTAGTTAGCAAGTTAGCAAGTTAGCAAGTTAGATGTTAGAACCCATCATCTTTGGCCATCAATGACTCTTGCAAGAACAAGGCCTTGTAGAAGCAACCCGATTCATGTGGATTATCAAGTAAGTGGTTAGATGGTTAGTAGTTAGATTGCCATGAGAAGAAAAACTAGCAAGAAATCATGTTAGAAGGTGAAGGAGATTACAATGGAGGAGAAAGGAGGCACCTTTACATAGAGTGTCACTCTCTATTACATCAATCCCTCTCAATCTCTCTCTCTATGAATCACTCAGCCCTACTACAATGATCTAAAAAGGAAAGAAAATATAAGAAATGAAGAACACTCACCTACACTACTCCTAAAATCTGCACCTACTCCTAAAAACGAAGACTGCTTGCGTTTTGGCCAGAGTCAGGGTATTTATAGGCTTCAGAAGGCTCTGGAAGACGAGACGGGGCCACGCATCGAAAATCGACGCGTGGCTCCACTACTTTGCCGCGTTTTCTCCAAGTTTGCCGCGAAATCTCGGCAATTCCAGAGAATTAAATCTCTGGATTTCGTCAGGGGCTCCATCTGGCTTCTAGCTGCTTCCAGATATATCCTATTTCTGGTATTTTCGCCCGACTATTTGTCTGACAGCTCAGGAGTCTAGATTCAATGCATGTTCTAGAAAATCCTTTGCTTGGCCTCCAAGTAATTGCGGGATTAATTACCATAAATTGGGATGAATTAGGCTCTTATTCCCTCTTTGCCCTTGGACTTTGGATCTACCTGCAATTAAGACCAAAACACGATTAAGACGACTATTTATTCATTAAAACTGTGAGAGAATGTGACATAATAATGCAGAATTGTAGACTAATCAGCTACCTTGAAGCCTATGGCGATTCAAAACTGATCATCAATCAGGTTAAAGGCGAATACGAGGTCCGCCACGAAGACTTGATACCCTATTACCACACAGCCATTGAATTGGCTAACCTATTTGAAGGCTTCTACATTGGGCACGTGTCTTGATCTCAAAATACCAAGGCAGACGCCCTTGCTGCATTAGCTACGACACTAGCCTTGCTAGCCGACACCGAGTATCACCTCACAGTTGCAACTCGACATCTTGTATGCTCCAAGCACATGCTAAGAACTCGAGAAGTTTATAATGTCTCCACGGATCTTGAACCAAGAGACTGGCGCTTTCCTCTCATCGACTATGCTTTGCACGGAATGCTTCCAGACGATCCTAAGGAAGCGGCGTCCATCAGACGAAGGTCTCTCCGTTTCTACTACGATCCAACTTTGAAGACACTTTACCGTCGTTCATATGACGGTATTCTCCTCCGTTGCCTTTCTCATTCAGAGGCACAGGAAGCGCTTAAAGAAGCGCACGATGGCATTTGCGGAGCTCATCAGCCAGGTCCGAAACTCAAAGACAGGTTGCATAGGCTTGGATACTATTGGCCAACCATGATAGCTGACGCCATCCAATATGCACGAAGGTGTAAAGCATGCCAGATCCATGCAGACTTCATACACCAGCCTTCAGAGTTGCTCCACCCGACTGTTGCTTCATGGTCATTTGAAGCATGGGGAATAGATGTCGTAGGACCAATCAGCCCCTCTTCGACAAAAGATCACCGGTTCATCCTCGCAATAACCGATTACTTTTCAAAATGGGCGAAAGCTACACCATTAGCTGAAGTCAAAACCTCTAATGTGGTTAACTTCATCAAACACCATGTCATCCATCGATTCAGTGTTCCTAGGCGGATCATCCACGACAACGGTCCCCAATTCATAAGCCAAGTGTTCTATCGGTTCTGCGATAAATACCAAATTCAGAATGTGGCTTCAACCGCCTATAATCCTGCCGCCAATGGTTTAGCGGAAGCATTCAACAAGACGATCATCAAGCTACTCAAGAAGTTCGTCTCCTCGAATAAGCGGGATTGGGACGAAAAGCTTGGCGAATGTCTTTGGGCCTACCGGACCACGGTTCGAACACCGACTGGTAATAAGCCTTTTTCCCTGGTATATGGGTGCGAAGCAGTCATCCCATTGGAAATTCAGATACCGTCATTGCAAGTAGCTCTGACCACTAAAATCACATCAGAAGACAATGATCGGTTACGTCTTCAAGAGCTCGAAGCCCTAGATGAGAAGCGACTACCAGCGCAGCAACATATTGAGCTATATCAAGCTCGAATCTCAAAAGCCTTCAATAAGAAGGTCAAACAGAGAGCCTTCCAAAAAGGAGACCTGGTTTTAGCCGTCAGATGACCAATGATTATGACGCACAAGACCAAGGGCAAATTTCAGCCTAAATGGGAAGGACCGTTTGTAATAGAAACAGTCTATTCAAACGGAGCATACCGCCTCGTGACTGTAGATGGCGACCTACTCATGATGCTGATCAATGGCAAGTTCTTAAAGAAGTATTATCCTTAATCAAGGATTCTTCTCATGATCAAGTTAACATTACACCTCTGATCAAGATCTTCGTGTCCAAAGTACACACAAAGAGAGCCTTTCTCTTCCTCCAAGCGAGATAATACAACTGTAAACCAGTGGGAACCTGGTCACGTACTGGCTGTCCCGAAGGAGAATCAAGGTTATGCATATATTAACCAGATAATCCGACATCCTTAACGATTAAGGATAGAGGAAAATGTTGGCCTGTAAGCCCAACATAAATACTCGACAACTCATCATGCTGAGGGAAATAGCATGGCTAGCCCAACTCAAACGGTAGTTGGTAAAGGCATATCAAACCCGTTGACAGCTGGGGGTTTGCTAAAAATCCTAAGGGACCCGTTCCCATTTAGATTCCCTCTCCAAAGTCACTTACCAATTCTCATCCATAGAATTGTAAGACCACATATACATTTCGCTGTTACGTTAACATTAAACCTATGACAGCAATTCCCTCGTTTCTCCCCGTGAGAACGAGACCTCCAACGTCACTTACCAATTCTCATTCATAGAATGGTAAGGCCACAAATATATTCCGCTGTTACGTTAACATTAAACCTATGACAGTGATTCTCTCGTGAAAACGAGACCTATTCCCAAATTCCATCACCAACCTTGAGCTTGGTGGTGTCTCAACCAGTTATGTCATTGCGACCTCTGAACTGGCAGACAGCTAAGGCTCAATTTTGAGCTTGTTGACATTTATAAAAGACAAGTCTCACCCTTGAGCCCTGTTGACATTTACAAAAGACAGGTCTCGATACTTGTTGACATTTACAAAAGACAAGTATCACCAATTTTTGAGCTTGGTGGCGCCTCAATCGGTTATGTCATTGCGACCTCTGAACCAGCAGACAACTAAGTCTCAACTCCGAGCCCTGTTGACATTTACAAAAGACAGGTCTCGATACTTGTTGACATTTACAAAAGACAAGTATCACCAATTTTTGAGCTTGGTGGTGTCTCAATCGGTTATGTCATTGCGACCTCTGAACAAGCAGACAGCTAAGTCTCAACTCTGAGCCCTGTTGACATTTACAAAAGACAGGTCTCGATACTTGTTGACATTTACAAAAGACAAGTATCACCAATTTTTTAGCTTGGTGGCATCTCAATCGATTATGTCATTGCGACCTCTGAACCAGCAGACAGCTAAGTCTCAACTCCGAGCCCTGTTGACATTTACAAAAGACAGTCTCGATACTTGTTGACTTTTACAAAAGACAAGTATCACCAATTTTTGAGCTTGGTGGCGTCTCAAACGGTTATGTCATTGCGACCTCTGAACCAGCAGACAGCTAGGTCTCAACTTCGAGCCCTGTTGACATTTACAAAAGATAGGTCTCATCTTTCGATCCAACACAGACCGGTGTCAGGCTTGGCGGCGTCTCGACCAGTTATGTCATTGTGACCTCTGAACTGACAGATACCCAAGTCTCATTATCCAACACAACAAGGATTATGTTCTCAAGTGTCTACAATACAACTTTGAAAGGACAATCCAGCAAATGAAACGAGTCGGAGACTCGACAGGGAGTCAAAACAAAAAAAAAGAAAGAATTTTCATTGATTCCAAAATGATGAGATACATGGAGGCACATATATAACGACCTACAGGCGTACATTGTAAGATCTGATCTGCTCTCCAAGGGAAGCCAGCCTCGTCCTCCGGTCATCAGCACCCTGGGCAAGCGCTTGCGACTTCAGCTCAGCCTCATCGAAATCCATTGCCTGGGCCAAACGAGCTTCGACCTCCGCCAAAGTTGCCCTCTGCGACAATCCCTGCTGCGAGAGTTCGTCACTTTGATCCTTGAGCTGCTCAAGCCGCGCGGCGCACCGGTTCAGCCTTGGATAAGAGAAGGCTTCCCTTCCTAATCATCTCCTTGGCCTTCGCGATCCTATCTTTAGCATCAAGAAGATCACTGGTGGAGGCATCGATGGCATTTCCAACCTCTGCTTGCCTTGTTTCCAAAGATTTCAAGTCAGAAGAGATAGCCTTAGCAGCCTCTTGAGCGGCAAGCCGGGCCTCGCGCTTTTGAGCGACAAGACGCGTGAACCGCTCATCAACTAAAGACTCCAGGTCCGAACAGTGGAGACGGCGCCATTCCTCTACATCCATCTCAAATTCATTCACCAGAAGTTCCAAAGCAGTAGCCTGGTGATACCCCTCAAAATCCCGAATACTTTCGATGCCACGGGAGAGGACCACCTTTAACTTTGAGAACGGCATAGTCAAGCCCTTCAAAACCAGGTCGATAGTTCGCCCTAAGCCTTTATAAAAACTATCGACGAGGTCACCTATATAATCGTTCTCAATCTCAGCCACTTCTGGTAGAGAGGTAACCTCAGAGAAATCCACCAGCCTGGTCGAAACTATCGTGGAAGGAGCAATGGGAACATCAACAGCGGGACAGATTGTCAGTGATCTCTGCGGAGTCTTCATGGAAATCAGTGCGCTAACCACCGCTGAGGTAGGACTAGTGACCATCTCCTGAACAGCAGGTTCAACCACCAGAGTTGGAGAGGTAGGGCTGGTAATCACCCTCAGCTCCGCGCTTGGCAAAATTGTCGGCACCTCACTCGTTGATATAGTTGGGAGTGAGGACATCTCCGGAACTGCAGCTCCTGGTCCTTCGGGTGGCCCAGGCCGATAAGGGGGCAAGTCACCGTACAAAGCTTCCAACACAGCAGCATCCGCCGCGGTCGAAGTGCTCATGTCACCCCTTGACCCCACGGGAAGACCTTCTGGTTCCCTTGAAGTTGACGCACCTTGAGGCGGAACACCTGTAACAAAATTGTGTTTAGGCAAGACACAATAAACAATAAAAGCCAAGAGGTCAGGACAGTACCATAAGATGACGTTGCCTCAAACATCTCGGCAGCCGCATCAGTCTCCATGGGCTCCATCGGAAAATTCTTGGCAGAATCAGCACAAATGACCGGCCCGCTCGCCGAATCTCCTGTGGACCATCCAATAGAGCTTGACGCTACAGGACTTCCTTTGGAAGTCCCAGCGCCCGAGGGACCAATGTCGGCCACATTGCCTCCGGACTCCGCCGGACGGGCAAAAGAACCAGCTTCAGTTCCATAAGTAAATAGGGGATTATAATGTTCCCCTTGCTCTCCAGCTGCCTCAACTCCTGCATCAGAAAACAGATGGTAAGTCAATGGGAACACACAAAAAGGCGTATTATATGGACATGGTTAATCTTACCCAGACCCGGAGCAAATTCACCGCTAGTCAGTTCAGCAACCGACGGTTCAGCCGCTAATGGGACAGCAGAAGGAATCGCTGTAGAGGGATAACCCTCTACGATAATCGTAGGAGCTTGGCGGCGGGGCTTCTTCGCCAATGATTTCCTACGAGAGCTACCTTCCCGCTTTCTTTTGAAGTGGACTTCAGAATCCTCTTCCTCCACTTCTTCTACACGACGAGGGGGAGCTGTCCCCATCACACCAGAGCCAGTTGCAGGAGTCTCAGCCCCCGCTCCCACCTCGAAGCGAGGACTCTCGGCATCTGAGGCCTCGCTGTCTTCCATAGCAACAAACTCCTCTATACCTGGGGTGCGAACCCTTTTGCCTTCCCTTTTCTCAGAAGCCTTCCGTCTCAGCCGCTGAGAAATTAACTTCACACCGAACTATTGACCTTGAATTCGAGAGGTGTGGAGTTGGAAGTGGCATACCACTGACAGAAGCACAGGGTCATTAGAAGATTGGGACTCTTCAACGGCGTACGCAGCCGCGCCCCAGTACCTCCTGCAGTAAAGAATCGTCAGGCACGGGCCCCGTCAATAAGGCTCCCCATGAAGGCCAAATCAGGATTGGGGTTGCCCACATACAGTTGGTCATATCCAAACTGCCGAGCAAACCGACTTGGAACGTAGGGCTCCAAATAGCAGGTGTCCCCGCTTCTATACAATAAATGTAAGGGCCGGATGCTGACCAGCCACTCAAAAACTCCCCGGCTCAGGGAAGACCGCCCTTCGCCCGCATCTCGGAACTCCTCGTCGTATCCTGCACCCCGAATACGGGAAAAACAGCAGAAGAGACCGTAAACGTCATATCGACACACCAATTTACAGGCCTCAGCCACGTAAGTCTTCTGCCATGAGCATCCTTCGAAACGGCGGAGGAGCGCCATTCGAACACCTTGCGGAGGGTCCTCTCCAGCTTCAATTAAAGAAGGACAATGTAAGGCGAACCACGCCATCAGATAAGTATAGGGCAGACCTATCCTAGGATTGGGTCCGTCACAAGGCAAAATGGCTCGCTTTCCACGCTTCGTTGCTGGTGGCCTGCAAAAAGTCTCCGTCAATGCACGAAGGCCTCTCTGGATACAGCACACCATGGCCGAGAGAAGTCCCAGAGGACGACCATGAACCAAACGAACAGTGGGCAGCAAAACATTCGGATGAACGACGTCACCCGAAGAAGACGGCACCACGCACCTCTTCAGCCAGACTGTTAAGAAACCAGCCAGAAGTGCCTTCCGGGACATCGGCCTGCGTGCCTGATGATGGAAACTTCGAAGGACATCACCCTGCTCATAGGGACCATCGTCTTCCTTCACAACTAGATCCCCTTGGGAGTGCTTTTGCATCCGGTCAAAGATTTCTTCATCAGCAACTCCACAGTGAGCTGCTTCAGGAGTATTCTCCATATCCGGGAATAAATAATCTTCCCAGCTCTTCAAGCTACAGGAGGTTCCCTTACTGCCGCCATGCATACTGGAGCAGATGTACAAGTGGCACATCAACTCCCGGTAGGTCTCGAACAAGGCAGGCTCCTGCTTCTCCAGAAGAGCCAATTCTGCCTCGCATGGGAATTATTCTTCATAGGGAAGAGACCCGAAAGGCAAAGCAGATATTTCCCACATCTCATGCAAGGCCATACCCAATTCGCCAACAGGGGTGAAGAAGGTCCCTGAAGCTGGGCAATACAATTCAAAAATGGCGTAGAAGCACACCACGTTCATCTCAATACCGTAGCAGGTCGCCCTGACGGCCTCATAGAAGTTCAGCCTCTCCAAAGCCTCCTCGAAATGAGCGAGGATGTATACAGTTAAATCCCCCCACCACGTCTTCGGAGGGTGAATCCAGCCTGGAGCCCTGAAATCAGTGGCTGGGTAGTTCCCATTAACCTTGAAGAATTGGTTGCCAAAGGTCAATGCCACTGCAGGATTTTCTCCCACTGGGATGTCTCGCGACACATTCCCAGGATGTAGACCAATTATGCAATAAGGAGGCCCCGCTCTTGCATAACCAGGAGACTGAAGCATCAATCTCCCTATGTGGACGGAGTCGGTATTTCGGCTCACATCCCATGCCATCTTCCGAGCCTGTGTCACACACTGGAAGGAAGACAGAGAAAAATGTCGTTTGTTGGATGGAAGGTGTAATACCCCTTCCCCGGAATACGTACTTAGCTACGTATTCAGTCCTTTGACCGTATTTTCCGATTTACCTTCCGTACTTGACCAATTTTAATTTCAAATATCATTTTCTAGTATTTTAGATTTTATGTGATTTTCTGGAATTTTCTGGAATTAAAATGAATTTCTTCAAACCCGTGTCGGCCAGTATCGCCGACCGATTTCCGAAATTTTTTATCTTCCAAACTATTAGGAATTTCAAGAAAGTCCTTTAGACTTTATTGCTTAGAATCATATTTCCTACTTATATTATTTTTCTAAGAATTTTATAAATTTATGAAAAATTATTTCGGTGTCGGTAAATTTCTGCTTCTGGGATTTTTAATTAAAAATCTACACAATATTTCTTCAAACGGATTTCACCTTTGGTCTTAAAATGTTTTTCTTGATTTTTGGTAAAATTTTCAGATCATTCTAAAATATTTGAATTTTGGGCATTTTTCCAAAAATTGCAAAAAGTGATTTTCCACCTCATTTCCCACTCACCAACTCACTTAATCCTACTCATCCTCTCTCTCACCACAGCAGGCCAAGTGTCCAGAGAGGGGGACACCTCACTCCACGAATTTTGCAAGGAAGCCCCTCACATCCACCAAAATCACAATCCCTTCACAAAATCACAAACATATAAATTTCTTTCATTTACAATTTTTCCCTTCTCTTCTCATTTCATCACCAAGAGAAGAATTTCATCTCCATCTTCCTCCAGCAAACCCTAGCCCTAGATCACTCCAAACCCTTCACTTCCTCCTCTAGATCACAAGGGATTCTTCTAAGCCTTCATCAAAGGAGCTCTTCTTCAACCTAGGCAACTCCAAGAGGAGTTCTTCCACCTCAAGCTCCAACTACAAGCTTTGGATTGAAGCCAACACCTCCAACCCTAGACCAAGCTTCAGATCTGAACTTCCAGGTGAGTTCTTACTCACCAAGACCTAAATTAACCACTCCTTAAGCTTAGGGTAAAGATCCATGTTTTTGTGTATGGTAAAAATCCAATTTTTAAGTCTTTAGCACTTAAATCCAACACAACCTTGTGCTCATATTAATCACTAGAGATATTTCCTGTTCTAGTGTACTGGTAGTGATAGTTCAGGTTACCTAATGCCAAAAATCCTAACTTGGACTGTTAGAATCGAGCCCTGTGAGGAATCAGATTTTCTGCTCCAACAGCAGCAGAATTCAGAGCTCCGGTCGACTGGCCCAAGGGGGCAGTCGACCGATGTGCACAAGTGTGCACGACTTTGAGCTGGCGGTCGACTGGCCGTCGACCGCTGCTCAACCGGCTTAGAAAAATAAGGGGACCAGTCGACTGGCAGTCGACCGGCCCAAACCTGTGACTCTCGCACTTTGCCCGGTCGACTAACAGTCGACCGGGACCCGACCGATAGTTATCCCACCAGTCGACCGACAGTCGACTGGAAGGCGACCGTTAGGCAAATTCTGGGACTGATTTCTGGTTCTTTTCCGTTTTGATTTCTGATTTAATCCTGATGTATATGTTTATTGTTTTAGACTTGTTCCCGCTCCATACTTGTACTACATGCCTGGTTAAACTGATGGATCTTGCTTTATTCATGCTTCATGACTTGTTGCCTGGTGGAACTTGTTTAATTCATGCTTCAAGGCTTCTTGTTATATAATATCAATCCATGACTCGTTGTTACATATTTGCATTCCATAACTTGTCAAAAATGGATTATCACTTCTTCTTCATGCTATCTCCAAAACCAAGCATGATATATCCGACATTGTGTAAAATGCACCAACTTACATTGGGTTCGGGGGAAATATGCGGATATCGGTATGTGGTCGTGTTTACAGTGGTATTAGGATGTGCACTATATTTCCGGTCTGACCTGTGGTACTCCAGGGGACCGAGGGGAGTGCTTGCTCTCTATTCCGGTTTCACTATTCCTGTTTCACTATTCCGGTTTCACCATTAGGCCTCGCGGCTGGTTCCGGTTACAAGCCCCGGAACACCCTGTGGCCGTGGTCCCGGGCATGCACGGGACCCACTGTAAACCTAGTTCGTCGATACAACCGCTGTTTCCAATAACAACCTTGTTTCACTAGGATATGGATCTATGTGCTCTGGGACGCTGGGTCACATAGCTAGATATCACAGTAAGACAAGTAATAATAATAAGACATTAATTGTAGATTCATTGCATGTGTCTTTATCTTATTTAGTTTACATCTTTTGTCATGCATTGTTGCTTGTACTACTTCTTATCTCTATATTCATGATCCCTATGTCACTTGACTACCTTTTTTATTGTATTATGTCTTGACCCTTTGGATTTGCATATTCAGATTCGGAGGCTTGGATCGAAGTGGAGCCTTCCACTGAGGACTTGGCTTATCTAGGAGAGCAGGCTGACCAGCTCTAGACCTATCGTGCCCGGCACTTCCTTTTGGTTCACGGATCTTCATCCATACGTGAGCATTTTTTGTATTTTGGTCGTATCTTGTATCTTTTTGGACTTGGGTTGTGATAATGGACACTTGTGAAGTGATTTTGTATATCATAACTCGTATAACTCTGTACTTCTATGTTGTGTGTTGGCATATGATTATATCACGCTGCGTGTTATACTCTGATACTTGTTGTACTTATGCTTAACGTATGTACGTGGGGGCACCATCTAACCTACGTATATACGTCGCAGTGACGTCCCCGTATTATTGGGATCGGGGCGTTACAGGTTGGTATCAGAGCCCAGGCTCTCAAACCTAAAAGTACAATTAAGTGGCAAATTCTAGTGATTTGCTAATGCCAACTACAACGTACAAAGTTATATAGTCCTTCTTGATTCCTTCATCGATCAATTCCTTCATATCCTAAATTTCTTTCTATTATTTCCAATTCCAGATCTTATCCTTTTCGGTATGGAGAGACGTTCGGGTCGCAATAATGTCGGGCAAGTCCCGAATGGACCCGCAGGAGGAGAGAATACTGATGTCCTACAGATCATTCAGACTATGCTGGGGAATCAGCAGCAACAGATGAATAACCAGCAACAGTACCAGCAACAGCAAATGGACAATCAGCAGCAGCAAATGGAGAACCAACAACAGCAGACTGAGCTCCTTAGGCAAGAGCTAGCGGCCCCAAAGGGACAGAGGCCTGGGAGCGTGTCCGATTTCCGACGGCTGCAGCCAGCTGTCTTCACTGGAGGAGAGAAACCATTGGAGGCTGAGCAGTGGTTGATGGACACTACTGATCTGTTGAACGCTGCCCGTGTACCCAAGGAGGATCAGGTTGAAGTCGCCAAGATTCAGCTTAAGGATATTGCTCGAACTTGGTGGTTGGCGGAGGAGGCCCGGTTGGGGAAACCTATTACCTGGGATACCTTCTCCAAGAGTTTTTACAGCCGGTTTTTCCCTGATACGGCGCAGCAAGATATGGAGGAGCAATTCATTAGACTCAGACAGGGAGACCTATCCGTGGACGAGTATGCCGCGGAGTTCCTCAGGCTTAGCCGCTTCGCGCCATATATGATAACAGATGAAGTGAAGCGTGCAAGTCGTTTCCAGAAGGGTCTTCAGATGAAGATTCAGATGTACCTCATGCCCCAACACTTGAAGACATATGCAGAGGTTCTCGCCAGCGCTCGAGAGGTGGAGCGTGGGTTTGAGAAGGAGAAAGGGTTTGAGAAGGAGAAAGAGGACCAGATGGGGAATCAGGCCATGAAGAGGCCGTTTGTACCGGAGGGCAGAGGAGGACCATCCAGAGCAGCGAAGGTCCAGGCCAGGCGACCCTTCCGAGCAGTTCCTTACCAGGTGGCTCGACCAGGCCCTATCTGTCACTTCTGTCAGAAGCCAGGACACACTCAGCAAAATTGCCGGAGGGCAAACGGATGGTGTTTAGTGTGTGGAGCTCGGGACCATGCCGTGGAGTCATGTCCGCACAGGAGAATGGGGTTTGCTACCCAAACCTTGCCGGCACCACAGGGGCAGTATGTGCAGAGGGCTCTGCCAGGACCAGTTGGGCAGAGACAGCAAGGACCAGTGATGGGGAGAGCCCCTCCCCTTCCTCCACCACATGTTGCTCGCCCAGTGCAGAGAGGAGCCAGACCAGCAGCAGGGCGTGGCAGAGGTCAGGCCTACAACCTAACAGCAGAGGAGACTGGAGCTTCAGAGGAGGTGATTACAGGTACTATCAGAGTTCATTCTATACCTGTTCTCGCACTCTTTGACTCAGGTGCATCCCACTGTTACATCTCCGACCATTTTGTGGCTTTTCATTCCATACCTGTTAAGGCTTTAGACCGCAAGTGGGAGATAAGTACTGGGAATGGGGTAGTTTTATCTTCTAGAGTTTGTGCTGACTGCCCAGTGGAACTTTGTGGGAAGATCTTGGCCATAGACATGCTCGTACTAGACACTAAGGGGTACGACGTGATCTTAGGCATGACCTGGCTCAGTCAGTACCATGCGGTGATTGACTGTAGAGGAAGGAAGATCAATTTCAGAATCCCACATCAGCCGGAATTCCAGTTTAGTGGAGGAGTGAAGCCTGCTGAGAAGAAGACCCAGATGACCACTTCGGAGGTTCAGAAGGGAGTGCCAGTATGGGATGAATTTCCAAAAGTCTTTGCTGAGATTACAGGGCTTCCACCGGAGAGGATAGTGGAGTTCTCCATTGACACAGTTTCAGGGACAGCCCCTATATCTAAGGCTCCATACAGGATGGCACCGACGGAGTTGGAGATCCTGAAGAAGCAGCTGCAGGAGTATTCGGACAAGGGATTGATTCGGACTAGCACTTCACCATGGGGAGCTCCAGTGCTTTTGGCTAATAAGAAGGATGGTAGTAAGAGACTTTGCATTGATTATAGGGAGTTGAACAAGGTCACCATCAAGAACAAGTATCCCTTGCCCAGGATTGATGACTTGTTTGATCAGCTTCATGGAGCCCGTGTATTTTCTAAGTTAGATTTGCAGTCAGGTTACCATCAGCTGAGGGTGAAGAAGGAAGATGTTCCGAAGACGGCATTCAGGACCCGATATGGCCACTACGAGTTCCTAGTGATGCCTTTCGGAGTTACCAATGCCCCTGCTGTGTTTATGGACTTGATGAACCGAGTGTTCTCTCCTTACCTGGATCAGTTTGTGGTGGTGTTTATAGATGACATCCTGATCTATTCCAAGAGTTATAAGGAGCATGCAGAGCACTTGAGGATTGTGTTGCAGACTCTTCAACAGGAGCAGCTTCATGCCAAGCGGAGCAAGTGCGAGTTCTGGTTGGACAGCATAGCTTTCCTGGGACATATAGTTTCAGCAGAGGGAATCTCAGTTGATCCTAGTAAGGTCCAGGCAGTGCAGAATTGGCCAGTTCCGAAGACGGTGACTGAGATAAAGAGCTTTCTTGGACTAGCTGGATATTACAGGCGCTTTGTCCAGGATTTCTCTAGACTTGCCGCCCCGTTGACCAGACTCACCAGAAAAGGGGAGAGATACATATGGACAGAAGATTGTGATGCAGCATTTGAGCAGTTGAAGCAGAGGCTTATATCAGCTCCAATCTTGAGGACCCCTTCAGGAAGAGGAGGGATGGTCATTTTCTGTGATGCATCAGGTAAAGGCCTGGGATGCGTGCTTATGCAACATGATCATGTTATAGCATATGCATCTAGGCAATTGAAGCCTCATGAGAGGAATTACCCAACTCATGACTTGGAGTTGGCGGCTGTGGTATTTGCATTGAAGATTTGGAGGCACTATCTTCTGGGAGACAAAGTGTTGATATACACAGACCACAAGAGCCTCAAGTATATTTTCTCACAGAAGGAGTTGAATATGAGGCAGAGGAGATGGTTGGAGCTTATGGCGGACTACGATATTGACTTGCAATATCATCCAGGCAAAGTCAATACCGTTCCAGATGCACTGAGCAGGATGCCGGAGAACAGAGTGCTAGTCCACCTTACTCAGCAGAAAGAATTGATCCAGGAGTTCATCAGATTGGATTTGATGTTGGTGCAAGGGGGTGATAGGGCAGGACAGCTCATGGCATTGCAGATCCAGTCCTCATTGATAGATGAGATTAGGGAGGCCCAGAAAGAGGATCCAAGATTGCAGACATTCAGGACTCAGGTGGAGGCTGGACTGAGGGCAGATATTTGTATTCGTCCGGATGGTGCTTTGTATTATGGTAGTAGAATTTGTGTTCCCCAGGGAGAAGTCAGACAGAAGATTTTGGGGGAAGCACACAGTTCTGCCTATTCTATACATCCAGGAGGGAACAAGATGTACCAGGACCTGAAAAGGCACTTTTGGTGGAATGCCATGAAGAGGGAGATAGCCCAGTTTGTTGCTAAGTGCTTGGTTTGCCAGCAGGTAAAGATCGAGCATCAGAGATCAGCTGGACTTCTTCAACCTTTGCCGATACCCGAGTGGAAGTGGGAGCACATCACCATGGACTTCGTAACGGCATTGCCTCGGAGTCCCAGGGGTAACAATGCGGTGTGGGTGATCGTTGATCGCCTCACCAAGTCAGCTCACTTTATACCATTCAGGGTAGGTCAGTCGACTGAGGTTCTGGCAGATAAGTATTTGAAGGAGGTAGTTCGTCTGCATGGAGTTCCTGTGAGTATCGTATCAGATAGAGACACCCGATTCAGATCTCATTTTTGGGAGAGTCTCCAAGAGAGTCTGGGCACTCGTCTGAAGTTCAGTACAGCATACCATCCCCAGACAGACGGGCAGTCAGAGAGGACCATCCAGATCCTTGAAGATATGTTGAGGGCTTGCATAATTGACTTTGGAGGTTCTTGGGAAGACCATCTGCACTTGGCTGAGTTTTCATATAACAACAGCTACCAGGCAAGTATCAAGATGGCACCCTTTGAGGCACTGTATGGTAGGAGGTGCCGGTCGCCGATTTGTTGGGATGAAGTCGGCGAGAGGAGCCTTTTGGGACCTGAAGTTTTGGTGCAGACAACAGAGAAGGTTAGGGTTATCAGAGATCATCTCAGGACTGCTCAGAGTAGACAGAAGAGTTGGGCTGATACTCTTAGGAGACCATTGGAGTTCCAGACCGGAGATCATGTATTCTTGAAGATTTCACCTACCAGGGGAGTTATCCGGTTCGGTACTCGTGGGAAGCTGAGTCCGAGGTATATTGGCCCGTTCGAGATCCTGGATCGCGTGGGAGATGTATCTTATAGATTGGCGTTGCCGCCATCATTGGACGGGGTACATAATGTCTTCCATGTGTCGCAATTGAGGAGGTATGTCAGGGACGACAGCCATATTCTGGACCATTCTGAGTTGGAGCTTCAACCTGATTTATCATACCAAGAGCAGCCGTTGGCCATTCTGGACAGGAGTGTCAAGACACTGAAGAACAGAGCTATTCCATTGGTATTGGTGTCTTGGAACAGGCATGCGCCAGGAGAGGCCACCTGGGAACGAGAGGACGTTATCCGGGATCGTTATCCCCAACTTTTCACATCTTGACTTGGTAAGACTTTTCCTTACTACTTGTCTTTACCATTATCATTCCTTGTATCCATATCTATCTATTGCTTTTCTGTTATCTTTCACCCTATGAAATTTCGAGGACGAAATTTTTGTAAGGTGGGTAGATTGTAATACCCCTTCCCCGGAATACGTACTTAGCTACGTATTCAGTCCTTTGACCGTATTTTCCGATTTACCTTCCGTACTTGACCAATTTTAATTTCAAATATCATTTTCTAGTATTTTAGATTTTATGTGATTTTCTGGAATTTTCTGGAATTAAAATGAATTTCTTCAAAACCGGTGTCGGCCAGTATCGCCGACCGATTTCCGAAATTTTTTATCTTCCAAACTATTAGGAATTTCAAGAAAGTCCTTTAGACTTTATTGCTTAGAATCATATTTCCTACTTATATTATTTTTCTAAGAATTTTATAAATTTATGAAAAATTATTTCGGTGTCGGTAAATTTCTGCTTCTGGGATTTTTAATTAAAAATCTACACAATATTTCTTCAAACGGATTTCACCTTTGGTCTTAAAATGTTTTTCTTGATTTTTGGTAAAATTTTCAGATCATTCTAAAATATTTGAATTTTGGGCATTTTTCCAAAAATTGCAAAAAGTGATTTTCCACCTCATTTCCCACTCACCAACTCACTTAATCCTACTCATCCTCTCTCTCACCACAGCAGGCCAAGTGTCCAGAGAGGGGGACACCTCACTCCACGAATTTTGCAAGGAAGCCCCTCACATCCACCAAAATCACAATCCCTTCACAAAATCACAAACATATAAATTTCTTTCATTTACAATTTTTCCCTTCTCTTCTCATTTCATCACCAAGAGAAGAATTTCATCTCCATCTTCCTCCAGCAAACCCTAGCCCTAGATCACTCCAAACCCTTCACTTCCTCCTCTAGATCACAAGGGATTCTTCTAAGCCTTCATCAAAGGAGCTCTTCTTCAACCTAGGCAACTCCAAGAGGAGTTCTTCCACCTCAAGCTCCAACTACAAGCTTTGGATTGAAGCCAACACCTCCAACCCTAGACCAAGCTTCAGATCTGAACTTCCAGGTGAGTTCTTACTCACCAAGACCTAAATTAACCACTCCTTAAGCTTAGGGTAAAGATCCATGTTTTTGTGTATGGTAAAAATCCAATTTTTAAGTCTTTAGCACTTAAATCCAACACAACCTTGTGCTCATATTAATCACTAGAGATATTTCCTGTTCTAGTGTACTGGTAGTGATAGTTCAGGTTACCTAATGCCAAAAATCCTAACTTGGACTGTTAGAATCGAGCCCTGTGAGGAATCAGATTTTCTGCTCCAACAGCAGCAGAATTCAGAGCTCCGGTCGACTGGCCCAAGGGGGCAGTCGACCGATGTGCACAAGTGTGCACGACTTTGAGCTGGCGGTCGACTGGCCGTCGACCGCTGCTCAACCGGCTTAGAAAAATAAGGGGACCAGTCGACTGGCAGTCGACCGGCCCAAACCTGTGACTCTCGCACTTTGCCCGGTCGACTAACAGTCGACCGGGACCCGACCGATAGTTATCCCACCAGTCGACCGACAGTCGACTGGAAGGCGACCGTTAGGCAAATTCTGGGACTGATTTCTGGTTCTTTTCCGTTTTGATTTCTGATTTAATCCTGATGTATATGTTTATTGTTTTAGACTTGTTCCCGCTCCATACTTGTACTACATGCCTGGTTAAACTGATGGATCTTGCTTTATTCATGCTTCATGACTTGTTGCCTGGTGGAACTTGTTTAATTCATGCTTCAAGGCTTCTTGTTATATAATATCAATCCATGACTCGTTGTTACATATTTGCATTCCATAACTTGTCAAAAATGGATTATCACTTCTTCTTCATGCTATCTCCAAAACCAAGCATGATATATCCGACATTGTGTAAAATGCACCAACTTACATTGGGTTCGGGGGAAATATGCGGATATCGGTATGTGGTCGTGTTTACAGTGGTATTAGGATGTGCACTATATTTCCGGTCTGACCTGTGGTACTCCAGGGGACCGAGGGGAGTGCTTGCTCTCTATTCCGGTTTCACTATTCCTGTTTCACTATTCCGGTTTCACCATTAGGCCTCGCGGCTGGTTCCGGTTACAAGCCCCGGAACACCCTGTGGCCGTGGTCCCGGGCATGCACGGGACCCACTGTAAACCTAGTTCGTCGATACAACCGCTGTTTCCAATAACAACCTTGTTTCACTAGGATATGGATCTATGTGCTCTGGGACGCTGGGTCACATAGCTAGATATCACAGTAAGACAAGTAATAATAATAAGACATTAATTGTAGATTCATTGCATGTGTCTTTATCTTATTTAGTTTACATCTTTTGTCATGCATTGTTGCTTGTACTACTTCTTATCTCTATATTCATGATCCCTATGTCACTTGACTACCTTTTTTATTGTATTATGTCTTGACCCTTGGATTTGCATATTCAGATTCGGAGGCTTGGATCGAAGTGGAGCCTTCCACTGAGGACTTGGCTTATCTAGGAGAGCAGGCTGACCAGCTCTAGACCTATCGTGCCCGGCACTTCCTTTTGGTTCACGGATCTTCATCCATACGTGAGCATTTTTTGTATTTTGGTCGTATCTTGTATCTTTTTGGACTTGGGTTGTGATAATGGACACTTGTGAAGTGATTTTGTATATCATAACTCGTATAACTCTGTACTTCTATGTTGTGTGTTGGCATATGATTATATCACGCTGCGTGTTATACTCTGATACTTGTTGTACTTATGCTTAACGTATGTACGTGGGGGCACCATCTAACCTACGTATATACGTCGCAGTGACGTCCCCGTATTATTGGGATCGGGGCGTTACAGAAGGTAAAACTTCTCATTGTCCAACCGGAAAATCCATTGCCCTTCTCCTGCATGTAGTTGGTGATCAGGATCTGGCGCGGCGTCCCCAAACATGAAGTCAGGCTTCCTATAAGTCTGACGGTCAATGTCTTCAAGAGGAGCTGTGGTCAGGATACTCCTCGTGGTATATTGATCACCACTATGAATGAGCGTGTCCCGAACGATGGAGCTTTGCTCGCTAAACAGAGAAGCTTGCCCTTGAAATTGCAAGCTGATGTTGCCATCAACTCCGCTGGTCATCCCAAACAGATTGTTCAAGGGACCAGGAATGTAGTGCACTGCAAGAACAAAACGAACTATGATTAGTTCACCAGCCAAGCAAACATGAAGATATAAATTTCACCAAGGCATAGTCTCGCCCAGTGAGCAAAGCTGGCAAGGCGATAGCTTCAACAAAGCTTAATCTCGCGGACAAGCCTGCATTTTGCAGAAAATGCCCAAGTATTAACTTCGCTTAAGCAGAAAGTGGTATAGCCCTAAGGGCTGACGTCATCAAAAGGGCAATATGGTCAAAAATCATCATTAGTCCTTCGCAGCCACGATTGAGGGGACAGACCCATATCCTGTTGTTCAACAGGATGAAGACGGTCTAAGGGATAGCTTCGCCTAGAAGCTTAAAGAAGAACCCTTCAGTTCTTGAATTCCCGTTCGAGAAAATAAGGGAAATGCAGGAAAATGGATTCCCTAACAATATCAGATCATGCTCGATCCTTCTGGGTTCATCCAAAGATAGCCAAATATCGGCTTTAAAGGAGAGACGGCGGTCTCTAATCAAAAAGGGAAAGATCCCTACCGGTGATTGGTCGTTCGATGACCGGAGGAGGAGAAGGACCCTCCGCTGCAGAGGTTACGATCTCTTTTCCCGCTCGTCTCTTGGGCGCCATTGAAGAACTATGGAAGTTCTTGAATTCTTGAAGAAGAAAGAAGAAGATGAGTCAAGTACTCTGAAAAATTCAAAGAGAAATGACAACTCTCTCTCAGCCCAATCGGGCTTTTATAGGCCAAATAGCGCCTAAAACGATGCCTCGTAAACAGTACAGGCTGTCATTTCAAATTAATTTGAAACGCCGCCTAAAGCGCCTTCTCGAGAAGCGCTGATTCAGCCACTAAGGTTTAACCTCGCCAATGAGCCAAAGTGCGGACTTCGCACGAGTTCATCAAGAACTTCGCCAAAAAGATTGCCTCAGCCCACTAAAGGCACAGTTCGCCGATATGTCAGCATCGTGCGAAGCTCATTCAAAAAGGACCATGTTCTTAACTCTGCACAAAGTTTAGCCCCGCTATGGCTAAATTCTCAATGAAGGCAGGCTAAAATCAGATGAGTAGAAAATGAACTTTCATTAATTTAAAAGGAAAGGTACATTGATACTACATCAAAGTTGTGTTTTATACAACAGATTCAGTTGCTCAACAGGATCATTTGCGCAAAAGGCATACAAGTGGTTTTATCTGCTTCCAAATCAGACCAACTAGACACGAAAGGCCTTCCTCCTATACAAAGGCCGTAACCAGTTGTGCCACAAGGACAGGGCCATAACTTTCCACATAATGACAGATTTTGTCACCAGGAAGCTGGATCACCTTTGATGAAAATCGGCAATGAACTTATCACTGCCAACACGATAGATCACCTATAATGGGAATTGGCAGTGATGTCAGTGATCTCACAGGTGTGACATCTACTTTTCCGAAGTGGATCATCTCAGATAAGCGGCAATCAGCCTCACCTCAGAATGAATCATCTCGGATAAAAGGCTGCCAACAGCCTTTGGGACACACATCAGCTGCCCCAAGTTGTTCCTCCTGCTTAAAAGTAAAGCTTCAACCGGGGAAGCATAAGGCAACTTTTCGGTCTCTTTCATCAAGGCACAAGATCGGCGAACATAGCTCACTGCAATGCAAAATTGGAGTAAGTTAGCAGTTAAACACAGAAGACACTGCAAAAGCGCTAAAGCTGAATTCTTTGGGGCAAAGCAATCCGATTTCAATTAAAGCAGAGGATAAGCCTCGCTCGCACAACAGTGATGGGCTAGCTCAGCAAATGCCAAGTCCTAGCCTCGCCTATATGGCTAAGCCAGACTGATCCTATGGGACACAGTCTTAGCCTTACCTATATGGCAAGACTGGCTCAACCTTGAAGATACCAGGTCCCAAGTTCTGCCTATGTAGCGGATTTAACATACAGTGATCTTTCTCTGATCAAGTCAAAATGATAGCTTCGCTGGAAAGCTTTAATGAAATCCTTCTCTGCAGATCAGCCAATTGCAAGATGAAGAATAAGGGAAACTAATACCTGAAGCAGCTGTCAAAGCTAAATTAAGGGAGATGAATTCCCTAAAATCGGTGAAGTCGTTGAATGATCAAGACTTACCGGTCCTTGGCCGAATAATAACCAGAGTGGGCATTCCCACTAATCCAGAGATCTGAGTATCTCTCTCTCAACCAAGAGAAGAGAAGAAGAAGAGCAGACCACTTCTCTTCAGAGGACCTCAAGCGTCCTATTTATAGGCCTCATGGCCTGAGCGCTGCCGCCTCAAGCGTGGAAGCACGAGCGCATCTAAGGCATTTACTGCGCCTTGAGAAAAGGGACGGTTTCCCTTAGAACCGTGCAAAGGAAAAAAACGTCTCCCTCATAAAGGCACTCATGGCGCCTTGGAGAAAGGGAATATCCTCCCTCGGAAACGTGCAAATCGGAGAATATCTCCCTCGATCAGCACGAAGAAAGGAGTAATCCTCCTCGTAGCCGGCCCACGGCAGTTGGCCTCGGGAAAGCGACAAACGCTCCAGGGCGAACGTATCTCCAGAAGCCCAGAGCGAACCTACCTAGCCGCGAAGCTACCCAGACGCGAGTCTACATGATTTCTCGGTGAATCTACATCCCAAAGCAGAATTCAAAGCGAAGCTGGACTCAACCATCATGGCGACATTCATACTCCACACACCACCGGTCAAACCAGTTCAAAGTATTTCAAAGTCTGAGCCATTGCTGACTTCTGAAAACTTTGAAGGGGGTCTTGTTGACACTTAAAAAAGACAAGATTCTCATTGGTCCGAACAATGTCTAAACTTGTTGACATTTATAAAAGACAAGTGATAGACGAGCTGAAGACCAGTTTTTACCCGTCACCGAGGGACAAGGAAGCAACTTGGACTCCACTGATCCAGCAAGCAGACAGTGAACCCGGATTGTTTCTAAACAGACCTCAGCAGGTCTAAGATGCTAGCACCTAGCATTACATGAGCCCAAAGGGATAACCTCGCCTGAGAGGCTAATATCACTCGATTTCGCCTCGAAGCCATCCAAAGCCTCGTCAGGAAGCTAACTCGCAACTTTGCCACAGAGAACTTCCAGCTCCGCCAAATGGTTTCTTTCGGACTTCGCCAGAAGCAGCCTCTAGCTCCGCTACGAGCTCAATGCGGGCAGCTCCGCCAATGGTCTGCTATGGTCAAATCAAAGATCTCCGGATGAGATCAGATCTAATCGGATCAAATCCAATCAAGATCAAATCAAAGATCAAGTTTGGCAGTTGATTGCCACAATCTCTTGATTCTCCTAAAACGAGTAAGAAGATCAGGGGAAATCCTCCAACGATATGGAAAGGATCAAGAAGATCAACCGACCTACCAATTCTAGCTTCGCAAAAGCTGATCTTAGCCTCGCAGCAAGGCTACTTTCCAGATTCAAACAGATTCGATTCAATCTGTTTCTATATTTTTAAGGGACGATTATACCCTTGCTCTCCCTATAAATAGCCCACCAGGGGCACAAGGGAAGACAGACCGAGACCACGTAGAAGGCCGGATTTTCTGAGAAGACTCCACAAGCAGAGACTTCTTCAAAAATACACCGTGTGCTCTCGAATTTAGAGATCTTTTAGAGAATTGCTTTCTCTATCCAGGGTGTTGATACCCTAACGTCGTCCTTCCTCTCAAGGAATCTCCGGAACCATGCGAGAAGAAATTCCTAATTGAAGGTGATTTTGAGAAGCAGCAAGAGGGTTCTACCAACCTTCTATTCTCTGATTCCCGGAATCAGGCGAGAAGGGAATCTTATTGCTCGCATCGTCAAAGGGACAAAGTGGTCGCTCGCTGACCAGACTCCTATCGGCACACTTCTCCAGAATCTCTGAGGAGATCTACTTGTAATCTTTTTAAGAATACTTATAATTTAGCTCCTCAAACTCTTTTTTGTAAGTTTTTCCCCTTTGCAAACATAATGGAAAACATCAGCAGATGGAGAGGATGAAGACCAAGGAAGTATCGCAGCGGGTGGAGGTTGATGCAACTCCACCATCTCTAGTTAGTTTGATATCAGTGAAGACTTCTCCGGATATGACACCGGGTGGAGATCATGTAGCCAGGGTTGATACTGAACAGGTTGAAGACATTGATGAGAATGTTGAATTGTTTGCAGCCATTGGAACCAAGGTAAAACCACAAAAGTGGGTGAAGAAGCATGAATCTCAAGCTTGTAACCGCGACAAGCTCAAATTGAAAGCCGTTGTTCTCCATGAGGTAGTGAGGAGGTTCATATGACTCAGTCAGATAGGTTCGCTGCTGAAAATTCGGTCACAGGTGCTTGAGCTTGATGGAGCTCATTTCAATGAACTACGGTTGGCTTGATCCTTTTAGGCAAAGTACGTAGGCAGCTGTAAAGGCGCATCCACATTTGGTGATGCAACTCATATGAAGCTATTTGGTTCTCGAGAAGCTGATTGAAACTTCACGTAGATGTGAAGAGCTGTGGTCGATTGAAACTTCACGTAGAGGTGAAGTGTTGTGGCTAGTTGGACTTCACATAGAGGTGAGGTGTTGTGATCTCGATGAACAGATGATCTTCTGGTGAGAAGACAGTTGAGCTTGCATAGGAGGGGTGTGCATCCAGTTTGTGAAGCCGATGATGGTGTTCAATGTGCTCTACTCAGACTTGGTTGGACCGTCAGCTGAAGACATGTAGACTAGAGAGAGCCAGTCAATTGGGGAGTCAGTGTTGGCTCATGATGAGTTCTTCTGAGGTCATGAAGTTGCTGAGTGAGAGACACGTTCGTTGATCGGCTCGTATGGTATTTCTCCTAAGGTGAAGTGATGAGAACGCATGTATGGTGCATTCCGGTATGGTGCATCGCCGAGATCATTTGTTGATTTCATTCGGAGTGCACAAGCCGAGATCGTGTGTAAATTTCACTGAGATTGTATGTCGATTTCGCCAGGTGATATATTGTGTTCGTTAGAGTTCGGCTCAGATTTGAGAAATCTTCACCGAGGTGGAGATTGCAGGGAGAAAGGAGATAGAGGAGATAGAGGAGGGTAGCACAGAGATCGAAAGACAAAAGGAGCGAACGGCGCATTGAAGCAGGCCAGGAAAGCACCCGGTCGACCACACGGTCGACCGGTGGACAAGGCCTGTCAACCGCCCAGTCGACCGGTGTGCACGATGTGCACAGGTGTAGAACGGTCGACCAATTGACAAGGCACTGCTGTCTGTTGGGTCCGGTCGACCAGGCCGTCGACCGTGGACAAGGTTCGGTCGACCGCCTGGTGGACCGACAGACGCGTTTTGGCTGTCCTTTCTAGATTCAGATTCCTTTTCTGTTTGGGATCGAATCCAATCGGGGTTTCCTAAACCCTGAGACTCTGTGACTATAAATAAAGGCTAGAGCCCTCATGTATTGTATCCCTGAAAATCCCTCTGAAAATCTCCCTTGAAAATTCCTTGAAGAAGGAATAAGTTGTAATTGATTGTTGAATCAATAAAATCTCTCTCTCCTTATCTTGGGACGTAGGCACGTTACCGAACCTCGTTAAATTCTGTGTTGATTGCTTTTCTCTATTGTTCTTATGTTCTTGTCATGTTGGATACATTTCCAGCTACACCAGTCTCCGTTTGGCGGATTCCTCAGAGAGGTTGTTGTCAAGGGGCGCGCAACAGAAAGAAATATCACAACTCAATTTTTTCTCTGGGGATAAAGAAAATAGCTAATACAAAATGTAGAGGAATATAAAAGATTCATTGAAAAGAATATTCTTCTATCAGTATCATATCTTATGGACAATGTGAATAGGTCATCAAGATCAAAAGGGAACTAAAATGATAAATTCAATCTCAGTGTATTCATTCCATGTTTTCATCTGAAGTATCTATGTTTCCTCCTCTCCTCGTTCTCCTTCTCGTGGTGCCACCGGAGTTGACCACGGAGCCCTTTGCAACCTCCAAGGCCTTCATCTCCTCTGCGTCCTCTGTCATGCTGCCTCGGATTCCTCCATTCCCTGGCCGAGCTTCTCTTTTCCCTTTTTGCGTGAGTTTCCTCCTCCTTTCTTTCCCTCTTTCTATGTTTATGTTGTGTGTGTGAATTTGTGTGCATGTCCGTGCTAATGCATCTAAGCGTTTGTATGTATATAAATGTATGCATGTATAGTGGGGGGGAGGGGTGTGCGTGTGTGTTTGCATGGATGGGTGAATGGTTGTATGATGTGTATGTATGCATGTGTGGGTACGTATATCTAATGTATATATTATACATTATAGTTTGCATGAACTAGAGTGTGTGTTGTATACGTGTACGTGTATGTATTGTGTACGCTTGGGTGTATGCATGAGTACGTGTACGTGTATGTGTGTGTATGTACTAATGTGCTATGTGTATTTAGTTGCGTGGTTATAAAGATCTGGACCCGTTACAGGAGATTAAGAGTTGTGCTCGTTATGGACCCAATACACAGGCAATTTGAAGACCGACATATGGGATGATCCAGAGATCCGTACGGTTAGGCAGTGAAGACCCAAGGGCGATTCGAATTCAAAACGCGTCATTTCATGTGAGTGTTTGTCTATTGGTCTATTTTAGTTCAAGCATTCTATCTTATCATTCATGCGAATGCGTTAATTTCTGCATTATTCCATTCATGCCAACTATTATTATCTTATGATGTCTTGATACTGTTTTATTGATATGTCGTTTATACTTTTATAAAATTAGTCCTGTATTCCAAGTATATGAGATTGTATATTGACTAGACGATGCAGGATCGTTACTTGAATATTCATGTTACAGAAAGTTACTGAAAAAGTATTGTTTGACCGTAACATCCTGTACAGTCTTATTGTTCATCGTATACACAGTTACTGTTACTGTTTATTATCATGATTACCATTCACCGTGTATACGATTACTATTGACTGTTATATTGTACTGTTACTGTCATTGTATTGTTCCAGTATTCTAGATAACATGCATGTTAACAGATTTAACTGATTAAATAATAATGTAATAGACAACATACACCGGGATTGGAGAAATTGATGGAGGAGATGGCATCTGTATTTTGGTTGGACGTAGGATACAAGTTGCGCAGCTGATTGAGGGTTCCACTGCAGGATTCTTGGAGAATCACTGACATCCCACCTGTACTGTTATTGTTCCACTGCTTTCACAGTGGGATTACTATTACTGTTACTGAGTACCTAGCGGTACGGCTTGATTCAGCGTCAGAAAACTGAGGCCGTGGTCCCGGGTATGTACGGGACCACCTAAAGCATGGACAATGCCTCCAACCAATCAGTTTCAATAACTTAGGATCTCGATTGATACGTGAGATAGGCATAGTATGGGGCGAGTCTATTACAGGTGGCAATTGGTGTTCGCTGATGTAACCCCCTGATCCCTGATGTACGTATCACAGTATCAGTACTCGATTTTAACCTTTCTGGTAGTCTGATTGAGCTGATTTAGTTTTAGATATTATTTTCTAATATTTTAGATTTTTCAGACTTTTTGGAAATTTTCTGGATTATTTTAGAAAATCTCCGTAGTTGGTGTCGACCGATAGCGGTAATCGGCTCTATAATTTTTAATTCACAGACGGAGTTGAATTTTTTAAATCTGCTTTCACATTATGTCTTAGAATCATATGATCTACGTTAGAGTATTTTGAAAAATTTTCTGAATTTTTCAAAAATTGGGCCAAACCAGTGTTGCCGGTGTCGGTAATACACTTCAGGATTTTTAACTTGCAAATTGGACTTTATTTCATGAATCTAATTTCACATTTCTCCTCCATATAATATTCTCTATTTTTTGTAATTTTTGAGAACCGTTCGGAGCTGGTCGAATTTTGGGCCAATATAAATAATAATAAAATATTATTTTTTTAATCCATCTCTTCTTTTATTTTCCTTTCTTCCCGAATCCTCCTCCACCGCCATGAGACTACCGCCTTTCTTTTTTCTTTTAAATTCTTTCTCTCTCTAATTCATCCCTATATCTCTCTCTAAAGCCCTTCTCTTTCTCTCTCCTTTACTCTCTCTCTCTCAAACTCTCTCTCCCCCTCTATTTCTTCTCTCCCCCTCTCTCTTTCTGTACAGGCCAGGGGCCTAACTGTCGCCCTAGGCCAGGCCAGGCAGCTGGCCAGGTCTGGCAGCGCCGACGAGCAATCTGGGCGCCGCCCTTTCTCCTCCTCTTTTCCTCCCCCACTTCTTCTTTTCTTCTTCTTCTCTTTCTTCTTCTCTTTCTTCTTCCACTGTAAAACTCTCTCTCCTCTTTCCCTATCTCTCTATTCCTCTCTCTTTTCCTCTCTCTCCTTACCCTCTCTCTGTCTGAACCACCGCCGCACCGCTGGCGGCCGGGACCCCCGCACCGCCGGCGGCCCGGCGGGCCTCCCTCGCCGCCGGCCAGCACCGCTGGCCGGCCTGTGCGCGAGCACAGTAGCAGCAAATGATGCTGCTGCTGTAGCTAAATGGGTTCACAACCCTTAACAGGTGTGAACCCATTTCAAGAGCCCATTAGCCCAAAAACCCTTTAACCTATTACTTAAGTTACGGGTTTGGGTATTGGATCTAAACCCGACCCGTTTGCCACCCATACTCGCATCCAAATGAAATAAAGGGTAATATTACAGAAAACCCCATGATAATTTATACTATTTGTAATTGATATATTCTTATTACATATTTAACCCATTTCTATTACTTTTAGCGTTCGGACGATATCTAGAGCATCCGGACTCCGATTTGGACGATTCTGGAACCCTTGCGAGGGCTAGTTTGTAAGTGTTTTTATTATAAATTATATTACCATGTTTAGTGAAATTGATTGATTGCCTAATTAATAAAACTTGATTATCGGTAAATCATTATAATTATTATTTACTAAAAATTCATTGTTGGGAAATCCTGTAATTAAAACATAATAATAGATAGATATTACAAGATTTATTATATCATTTATAGATATATCTGGATGATTGGTAGTTAACGAGATTCCGAAGTTAATAATATTCATAAGTAAAACTAGCCACTAAATTGATAATTAAAATAGATCATTATGTTTAATACTTTGGTGGTACCTACCGTATTCATAAGATAGTAATCGTTAGTATATTAGAAGTATTTGACACTCGAGTAGATGATATAGCCATATTATATCGGACACGGTTGTTTACATACAGTGGATTGCATATTCATATCCATCTGTTATATAGAGACTTGTTAGACTAAACATTAGTGTGCTGTTTGACCTGCACACAAAATAAAGAAGTTCAGATTTAGAAATAGAGATGTGCGAGGTGCTCAATTCTATCCGCTGTAGCGGCAAAGGCTGATTTTCCTGCACACAAAATATTATATGTTAGTTTTAAGAATAGATGTGCAAGTCTCAGTTCTAATCCGCGGTAGCAGGGCTATGCGGGTCGTGATCCTCAGGGAGGGACTGCGATGGAACGTTAAGCAAGTTTCTCTAAAGTTTTATTTTTATTTGTTAAGTTAGAAAGGAAGTGATATTACAATGGGTGGTAGAAAAGAATATGGAGATGAGTTGTGGGAAAGAATTGTGGAAGATGTGGATTTAATCTACAAAAAAAAAAAAAAGAACAGAAAAGGAAAGAAAACTTATCTCTTAGTCTGCTTGCCTTCGATCTTTTGCGACGACTTACTTTTTCTCAGAAGATTGCAAGTATGGCGTATAGGATGTTCGTCGCCATAAGCCATCAAGGGATCTTCGTTGGCTAGGCAGTCTCGAAGCAATCGGATCTCACGGATTACAAGTCATCAGAGAGAAACAATGACATGAACAGATGATAGAAAAACAAAGATAAAGCGAGAATAAAGAAACAATGAAACAAGAATAAAAACAAACCAACCTCGAGCAGATTTTTATTAACAATGGGGGAAAAATAAAACTTACACCGATGTCACCTCAGTACAAGTATGATTCCTTCCTCCATGAAAGCATCTCCACTCTCAGTTACAAAATTTACAAAATAAAATCTAACCTAAAACCTAAACCCTAGCTTTTGGCCCTTGGCTCGCCTCTGGACGCTCTGTACGTTGCACTGCAGGGGCTATTTATAGGGCAGAGGGAATCAGAGTCCAACCCAGTCGAACTCTCCTACGAAATCTGGTACAGGGATAAGATCAAATTGTCGCGGAAAACGCGGCTTTGCCGCGATTCCGCGGCAATACTGTGGCATATGGCCACGCGCTTTGGCGGTGGTTCTCCTGGTCCGTCCATCTAGTCGCCTGCTTCTGGAAGTTTTGATCCTGGCTTTATGTTGGGATTTGGATATAACTTGGAAATCAAGTATCTAGACTTTGTATTCTCCCAATCTCTTTTAAACGAATTTCCTTCTCATCTTTGGCTTTTATGCACACCTGCAAGAGTTTAGGGTTGGGTAGAATTCTATCCTTCCCTCATCTTTGATAATTGCAACTTTAGCCCTTGATAATTGCACTTTGACTTCTTGTAATTGCGCTTTTTCACCTGGGCTTCAAATATGGGCTTGGATCTGGGCTTTTGGGCTTCATTAAGCTTTATTTCTTATAAAAATAAGAATTCGAGGCCTGCACACAATAAATTACAAATTATTAATAAATGTGCGAATTAAATGAATAAATATGAAAATGTGATGGTAAATATGATGATAAAAATGCACTTTTGACTA